>CAJNDS010000066.1:221403-241080 GCA_905221605.1 Symbiodinium natans
CCCCTTTCTCCCTCTCTCCCTCTCTGAATTTTGTAAATTGCAATCACAGGCTTGACATCCAGCTCACAAGAAAAATTCCACGTTTTTGTACACACGGTATGGCCACCTACCATGTCTTGAAAACGCCGCAGGGTCGGGTAGAGCCGAGTTGAGCCCTTGAGCCACTTAAGGTGCAAAACCATCAGGTTTGTTTGAGGCTTTGGACCTGTGTGGATATTCTGGTCTTGTAGTTTAGGCTTGGAAGGTTTTGGGCCCCGTTGGAAAATCTTTTCTTGCTGGACAGATATTGCATATTGCACATGCAGCCCTCACCACATGCAAACCTTAATCCAGAAGTCCTCCACACGCTCGGTGCGCAAGGAGGTGAAAGCGACGCCGACGGCTTTGGTCCCAGGACGCTGGGGTTAGGCAATTGTGAAGAGGGAGGCAGTGCAAGCGCATAAAGTTCCTGTCCCGGGCTGATCGCAGTTATCCGAAGAATCGCTAAGCAGAATTGAGGTGAAACTACCTGACATCACTACCTCTCGGGCTGACTCGCTGCCCGGCTGCAGCTTCTCAGAAGGTCATCGCTACACTGGGGCCAGTCAAGATGTGGTGAAACTCTGGATTTGGAAGGTAGCTTGCGGGGTCATTCTAGGAAATATCCAAAGTAAGGCATTCTGCTACTTGAAGTGACAAAGAAGAACAAACATGTCCGTGCGAGCCACATGTGCCGGGGGCGAAGTTGTTGCGGCTTCTTCAAGAGTTGAGGTACCAGCTCTTGTCGCAGCGCGAGCACGTTCTCCACCGCCCCGACATGTACATCGGTCCGGACGCTCTCCTCAAAAGTTTTGGAGTCACCCACACTCCGGTCTGGCAAGACGTTTGTTTAGGTGGCTTTAGGTATTGTATGTCTACTTCCTTGGACATTCCGCTGCCACTTCTTAGAGAGCCTCTGCGTGAACCGGGAACACTGAGCCTTCTGGACCTCCTGCCATATCCTCCAGCATCTCCTGACATCCAATTCTCGGCTTCCTAGCTGTCCTAGCTCCTTGGATCTCGGCTCTGGGGCCTGTTGGACTTTGTCCGCTGCTGGCTGTTTGAACTTGTGTGAATCTTCAATCCTTCCCAACTCCGTCAACGTTTTGCAAGCAATCACTGCTGTTTTGATCACAGCTTGATAGTAGAAGGTATCCATATTTTTACAATCTTCAATGTCGGCTGACAGCTTCGTTGTTCGGACTGTGTCCCCCATCTTACAACCCCAGCGGCTACAGTAACTGCAGTAACTGCCCATGTCCCGCAAAATCATAGCCCCACACCCATGAACCCGTCAAGAGCCCACACATCCCCAGGGAACCCTAAAGAGCTGTGAAGCGAAACTGAGGGTCAGTGCATCTGTTTCCTCCCCATCCCCGGATTTCCCTGTCGAACCGCCTCGCAAAGAGACTGTGACTTGGAGAAAATATCAGGTTTCCGGCCTTCAGGGCTCGGGCTTGGTCGGGCCCAACGACCTAAAGACCTAAAGAGCTTTAGATGTCCGTAGATGTCCGTAGATGTCCGTAAATGTCCGTAGTCCTGCATCTTGCCGCGCAATAAACCATTCGGACTATTGGCTTGGGGTTTCGGGGGGTGGTGGATTGGTTGGTTCTGGCTTGGCTTCTCACAGGCACAATTGTATGGAAACCCTTGATGTAGTTGCGGGCATCCGCGATCCTCTGAGAAGCCCATCCGAACACCTGCCCTGCCATCGCGCAGTTTGGCAGGCGTGGATCCTGAAAGGCAAGGCTCTTGTGGAGGAGAGCCTCGTGATCTCACCTGGGCTGGTGCCGGCCTGGGGATGCAATGCCGATTGCGGATCACGTTGCGGACAGCCCTTTGCCTTTGGTTGAAGCGCTCGGAAACTTGAAGTTTCGGGAACCGAAACTACGAAACTACGGTCTCGAGTTTGTTTCTTTGAGTGTTTCATTTGGCGAAACTCTTGGGAACGCTGGCATTATGCCCAAACGAGCCTCAGCACGTGGAACATCCGCCTCAGATGCAAATGCCCCGAATCCTCACATCGCCATCCAAGCACTCAAGCCTTAAGCCCGAAGTCCTTGTGATGCCCCAACTTTCAAATCCTTGAGCACGAAATTTCAAGGAACTCAAATGTTGCTCCTGGAAACCCCCCCCCCCCCCCCCCCCCCCAAACAAAAACAAAAACAGCCCTGAAACAATTGGCGCCTGAGCCCCAGCTTTTTGACACATCTGACACATCTGACACACACAACGCAGCTCCAAGCGCCCGAAGCCTGTGCGCCCGCGCATGGCGACGGGGTCCGCAGAAGCGCATGGCAGCGCCGCGAAGAAGGCTCTGGGAACCTCAGAGTGGACTCTAAGGGCTTGTGCAGGAGGAGTTCGGAGGTTGTTTGGTTGTTTCTAGTACTAGAAGTACTAGAAGTACTAATTGTACCAGCAGTACCAGTAGTACCAGTAGTACTAGTAGTACCAGTCGTACCAGTCGTACCAGTAGTACCAGTAGTACTAGTAGTACTACTAGTACTAGTAGTGGTGCTAGTAGTACTAGTAGTATTACTAGTAGTACTAGTTGTACTGTAGTAGTTGTAGTTGTAGTTGTGGTAGTTATGGCTTCGATGGCTGAGCAATGGCTGCTTCTGCGTGCCAGGTTTCAGACGGCTTGAGCTTGGTCAACTCGCGAAAAATGCCCAAGATTGGCAGCCCTGACCCGAAGTTCAAAACACTCCTGAAACCTCATAACCTCATTGATGTTCCCTCCAACCTAGGGCTTTCTTTCTGTCTTCATGTGGCTTGAGGGCCCTGGGAGGGGACGATGGGGCAGCTTTCCAAGTTAGTGGGGGGAGCAAGGAAGCGCATCGACATGTGGCGACCTCTTTTAGGGCACCTCGGACTCTGGATGTCGGCTTAAGTGCTTGAGAAGCCCCAATCCCACAGCACTCCCAACTGTCCCAACTCAAATTCTTTTTTCGGCTGCTCTGCATTTCTTGGGGGTGGGATGCTTAGAGCTGGTCTTCGTCTTCTGGGCAATGAAGAGGGGTTGAGGCAGTTGAGGCCTAGTGCCTCAAGGCCCGGGGCCACTCGGAACTCCAGATCCTAACTGGCCCTTCACCGTGATCCGAAGTGTTTTTATTTCCTAGACCCTTGGTATGCTTTGCCCCCTCCTCCTTGTGGAGAATCACAAAGCGCAATGGTTGCTGCTCATGGATTAGATGATTGATGGACGTGAGAAAGCAGCAGCAGAGGAGAGGTCCTAGAAAATGTCGTCGTGTCGTGTCGTAGCAGATGATATAGCAGATGAGGATCCAAGCCCTCGTGGGTCCCGAGCCCCGGTGCTACGCCTCCAACGCTGCAAAAACTAAAGCCTTGGTATCTGACGCTCGAGTGCCTCCCAAAACGTTGAGAGGCTCAAGCGTCCCTAACGATCCTGAGGTCAGAGCAATTTCTGCCCATCCAGACCATGCCAGAAACATCTCCCCCCTTCCATCCCCTTCCATCCCCTTCCTAAGTTCCTATAGCTTCCGACACTTTGAGCTCCCTGAGGCGCGGACGGGCGCCCGCTTCGATACCCTGGCAGTGCACGCCGGAGACCAGCATGATCCAGGCTTTTTGGGCAGAAGGAGTCGACCATTTCTGAAAAATTCTAAGACCTATGCTGCAAGTCCTGAAGCTAAGGATTACTTAGGCATCTGATGTCATCCTGATCCTAGGTCATGGCGCCGTCATCCCGCCCATCACTACGGCCACGAGTTTCGTGCAGCCCAATCTGGGCCAGGAATCGATGGATCCAAAACGCTGTGGGCTTGTCCATGTCGGGGGTGCTCTGATCACCGAACGGGTAGGGCTCCCGGTGAAATCCCAAGAAGGGTAAGGAAAACGCACACGTCGCAGGAAAGGAAACATGATAGCTCCCTTTTCTCCCTTTTTGTCCATCTTTTCGATTGTCCATGAGGCTCTTCACTGAGTCGCTCATGCCTGGATCCGTTTGGATGTCATCAAGACCCCTTTGTTTCCAAAGAGGAAGCTGCAGGTGCATGGGGTGCATGGTTCCCCGACTTCTTTCCTCGACCCCTGTCGCGTCCCTCTCTTCAGCTCGGGTCGTCCATCGCTCTCTTCGAGGAAATTCAGGAAACTCCTTGCCCCCACCCCAGGCTGCTGCTTGTCTTTGTGGGCATCGTCGCTCCCCTGTTGGAGCTGCTTCCGTGCTTGAGGGGCTGGGCGTTTCTGCTCGGGCTGCTAGGGCTTCGCGCATTGCGCCCATTACCTCGGCTCCCCCTTCTTCGGTTTCAACATCTTGGTGTAACCTGCAGTACGCAAAAGAAACCTTAATCTTTCAAACGAGCACCCCGATTTCCAGAACAGTTCCAAGTTCCAAGCCTTCCCTTCCGCTCGAGGAGGGTAAATTCGGCTATTCCCGTTGCGGAAATCCAACGAGGACGGCTTCGGGTGCTTAGAGGGCGCTTTTAGAGGGTTCAGATGCTTCTGACCGCTTGTGGGCCAGTTGCAGGTAGCTGTTGATAATCTGAGGGAAACCGTGGTTCCACTTGCAGGTCTATAAGAAGTCTCTGCCCCAACTACCGCAGCATCCCCCTGCAGCCCCCTGCAGCCCCCTGCAGCCCCCTGCAGCCCCCTGCAGCCCCCTGCAGCCCCCTGCAGCCCCCTGCAGCCCCCTGCAGCCCCCTGAAGCCCCCTGAAGCCCCCTGCAGCTGCAACCCCCGGCATCACCCTCCCCTGCCCCTGTAATAGACATCGAAAGTCGAAAGGCGCCCAGAAAATCTGGGAGCCGTCAGGAGCGCATATGAGTCCGCCCTGGCAGATCTTGAGGCGAATGTCAGGGTGGCTAAGGGAGGGGGGGGGGTTGAGGTTCTGGTTTAAACCTTCAGCCACACAGCGATCCCTGCAAACCTCGGTGGCATGCTTCTAGAGTCGCTGCAAAAGAGAGGGGATGCTCTGGGGGTGCTCT
This sequence comes from Symbiodinium natans, assembly GCA_905221605.1. Lineage (NCBI taxonomy): Eukaryota > Dinophyceae > Suessiales > Symbiodiniaceae > Symbiodinium > Symbiodinium natans. Next base: position 226,364 of record CAJNDS010000066.1, read on the forward strand.
GGGTGGGGATGCCTTTGCCAGGCCGGAACGTGGGCAACAGCCACAGCTTCAGGCCCTGCGCTTCAAGTTGTCGCAGGGTTTCAGGGTTGGGTTCGGATGCTTCGGCTCAAGAGACATGTTGCCTCGTTTTTGGATGCACGGTGTGTAGGTCTTGTGTAGGGCTTGGGTTACTTGTGTGACTATTTGTCTGATGGGTCTGGCTTCCTGCGATGCCCGAGCAAGCGGCTAGGCTTCCTTGGCTGCCAGGTTGTTGCTGACTTGCTCGGCCTTGTGGGTGTTGTCAGGGGCCAGGGGTGCTTCCCCCTGTATCTCTGGAGCATGCATAAAGCAAGCAAGTTTCCTTTAAGCACTGAAAGGAAGAAAGGGCTGAAAGGCAAAAGGCCCGAGGCCTCGAAAAAAGGCACAACAGAAAAGAGGGAGGGAGGGGGGGGGGGGCGATGGGGGCCGTGAGGCATGGCGGCCACGGCCCTAGCCTTGGAACTTCTGGACCCCGGCGCCCACGTGCTCGTCATGAGGCCCTCTCTCTCTCTCTCTCTCTTTCTTGTGTGTTTTTCTCCCCCTTTAACCCCCTCCTCGTACGCTTGTGTGCAAGTTTCGTAATTTTATCGCTGACGCGACGCCGCCTCGGCAAGGGTACCGACAAATCCCCCCTGGTCCGGCACGTCGGCCGCGGCTGGATACAGGTCGACTACGGGGGGTACCCATTCCAGGCCATAAAAAGCTCGGCCGCAATGTGGGCGGATCGCCCTGGGAGGGGGTACACTTCCTAGTGGTTCCCTAGACTTGGATCTAAACACCTCAGGCCTCCGGCCTCGGCGGATTTCGTTGCGCATTGTTTCAAGCATCGTTTCACAACAGGCTTTCTTTGGTTAACTCGGTGTGGCTGTAGGGACCGCGGTTTGTATTGCATTTGAGGCATCAGGGCAGGGAGTAGTGAGTGGTGAAAGTCATGGAGAGCGAGGGCTCAGCCTTTGTGAGGCTTCGTGGCGTTGACACGTTCGGCCTTGAAGGACCTCTACTAGTAACAGTAACCAAAGAACTCATCAGTGATCATCAGTGCGGACAGAGGAGCCTTCTAAAGTGGAAGAGGGAATCTTGAGAGCCGTGATATATTTTGGAGTGATGGAACCCGGAGATGAACCACGAGATGACAGAACGATCCCAAATGCTGCCAGGGGCGTCTACGGCGGCACCTTTCGATTGCTGGGGGCCGAGTCTTCCCTCCGTGGGTCATGTGGGGCTCCTGCAAGTTCTGAGCTGCCTGCGCACTTTGATGGAGTAGGTTCTCTCTCTCTCTCTCTCTCTCTCTTTCTCCTGTGGCATGAAAAATTACCCCAAGACAGCAGAAACGGTGGGGGGCGGCAAGGAGCGGCAAGGCGAGTCTATTCAAAAGGAACTGGAGGAGTGGCTCCAAACCGAGCCCCAAAAGGAGAATGAGGGGAGTGGCAAGGAAGCGGTGCGGACGCAGCGAGGGAGCGGCGGCTGGCGGCCAAAGGCCACAGAAATGCCTCGAGGGGAGGTGGCCGGCAAAGTCACCTCTCAAGCGTTGCAAACTTTGCAAACCCCACACTCTGCACTCCCATGACTGGGCCGTTTTTCCTCACACCGCCAGATCAGGTTTGAGACCATCCGGAGCCGCACGATGAGCCTCGAACTGCAATCTGAGAGAGGGGCTTCGCTTCTGTGTTTTAGTCCTGTTTCGGGCACTCTTCCAAGTGTCAGGAACCTTCACACGCCCATTTGGCCAGTGCGTGCAAAGATCACTGCGAAGACAATACACAACCACCCGTTTCACCCGGTTCTGCCCTGAGGAAGCAGACCTACATCTAAGATTGTAGCAAAGCTCGGAAGGAATCTGCGGTTCACCTACTTGGATCTCAATGACCTGGAGGACAACGGGGCGTTTACCGAGAGCTAGCAGCCGGTTTTTGTTTTAATTGTCATACAACCGTCCGAACATTGGAAACTAAGGTGAAATGAAGCTAGTTGTGACTGAAATACAACAAAAACCATCTTGACGTATTCGTTTAATCATTCAACAAAGGAATTGACGTAATTTGAACTGACTTTTGAGAAACGTGGTTTGGGATTTAGGGTTTAACCGTGAAGCCTGCTTCGGTCGGGGCAGGGGACAGGGGATGGGCTAAGGCAAGATTCAGAAAGCCAGGTCCCCCCCCCCCCCCACACCCCCCCACACCCCCCCACACCCCCCACATCCCCCACATCCCCCACATCCCCCACATCCCCCACATCCCCCACATCCCCCACATCCCCCACATCCCCCACATCCCCCACATCCGCCCCCGTCACGCACTGACGCTCGATTGCCGTAATTTAAACTGCGAACTGCCTTCGCCAAGTTGTTTTGTGAAACACGAGTGAAGCATGAGTACAGAGTAAGTGGTCAGCAAGCAGCTTCGACCGACGGACCCTGAAGGATGTGCGGCGGCAGATGTGCAAAGAAACGGGCATGATTTGGGCTGCTTGCTTGCAAAGAGCGCATGAGCGAAGTCTCCAAATCCTAAATCTCGGGCAGGAAACCAACCCTAACCAACCCTATCGAACGAATCTTCTGCAGGATCCGGAGCAACAGAGCGAAAGCATCTTCGCCTAGCCAAGTCCCATCGAGTACGCTCGGGCTTTGAGTTTTGCCCCAGACCGTGAGCTCTGTTCATGGGCCCAGCATTTTTCTGCCGAGCTGCAAGCCAGCTTTGCTTCCTGCGGGGCCTATAGGACAACTTCGCTGTGCACAGACAGGTCGAAAGCCCTACGAACCCGCTGCTGACGCTTCTTGCCCAAGTTAAGAGAAGATTCTGCTGCTAATCCATGCTAATTCCAAAGCTAAGCTGGACAGAAGCTAAAGGTTCGAGCGTCCACAGCTCGTACCCAAACCAACGTTAGAATCGCCAAGAGCGCCGTCCAAACTTTACCAACGTTTTTTTTTCCATGTCCTTTGTTGCTTGCGAGGGCCTGGACAATCTCCGTATTCGGTTTAGAGCTACTGGGCTTGAGTCTGTATAGGTGATGTGTCTTGATAATTGGTCATTGGTTCAGCCTCGGGTAAACCCGAGAGCGGGGAGGGGTGAAGAGTCCAAGAATCCAACGCAGTCCGGGAAAAACAACGACTTTGCAACGCGTTCGAGAAACGAAACAACGAGGCACGCGCAGAATAGACACCAAGCGTCGAAGGCATAGGTGCGGGGGGGGAGGCGATCTTGCGCCGCGACACGATCAGGGATTAGGACATGGAAATTACGCAACGACACCAGACTGGCAACATCTGGGTGGCGAAGAGGACGGGGGACCGAGGTGGAGAGCATGGACAGTGAGAGCACTAGTAAATGCTCTGATGAGTCGGGGACACAGAACCGACAAAGAACTCAAAAAACCCGAACAGCGGCCAAACTTCCGAACTTGACGCGCGCTTGGCCGTCGAGGCCAGGTCCCCCGCTTTGCGGGGGGGCCTCGAAGCGCGCAGAAGAAGAGGGAGGAGAAGAAGGAGAAGCGAGAAGCGAGAGAGAACGGGAGGCAGGCCTGTTTGTACTGTCTAACTCAATATCGCATGCCTTGCAATCGGCCTCCCCTAGTGGGGGGAGGTCATGTGCACACAAAGCGAAAAAGACAGAGAAAGGGCAAAGGGAAAGAGGGGAAGGGGAAGGGGAAGAGGAAGAGGAAGGGGACGAGAAAGAACAAATGAAACAGAATGACAGAGCGAGAGAAGGAGAGAGAGAGAGAGAGATAGTGAGAAAACAAAAGAGAAAGAGGAATCGGAAGAGAAAGAGACAGAGACAGAGACAGCGACAGAGAGAGAAAGAGAAAGCGAAAGAGAAAGCGAAAGGGAGAGCAAGAGAGAGAGAGAGAGAGAGAGAGAGAGAAAGAGAGAGAGAGAGAGAGAGAGAGAGCGAGAGAGAGCGGGACAGACAGACACACAGACACACAGACACACAGACACACACAGACACACACAGACACACACAGACACACACAGACACACACAGACACACACAGACACCCAGACAACACAGACACACACAGACACACACAGACACACACAGACACCCACACACATACACACACACAGACACACACAGACACAACACACAGACACACACAGACACACAGACGACACACACACACACACACACACACACACACACACACACACACACACACACACACAGACCACACACACACACACACACACACACACAGAGACACAGAGACACAGAGACACACACACACACACACACACACACACACACACACACACACACACACACACACACACACACACACACACACACACACACACACACACACACACACACACACACACACACACACAAACACACACACACACACACACCCAGACACACACGCCAACACAGACACCACACCGACACACACACACCCACACACACACACATACACACCGACACAGCACACACACAGACACACACCATACCCAGCCACCACACACACACACACACACAACACACAGACACACACACAGACACACACACAGACACCAACATGACACACACACAGATACACACCCAGAGACACCCCACAGAACACACTACAGACACACACAGAGACACAACCCCACACTAGCACACACAGAGACACAACACACAGAGCACCACAGACACACACACAGCACACACAACAGACACACACAGACAACACACGACACACACAGCAACACCCCCCCCCCCCCACCAGACACACTAAAAACCAACCCCCCCACAACACACACACACACACCACACACACACACCCACACACAACACACACACACCCCCACACACACACACACACACACACCACACACACACACACACACACCACACACACACACACACACACACACACACACACACACACACACACACACACACACACACACACACACACACACACACACACACACACACACACGCTTATTCATGAGAGCCCCGAGACATGTGATTTTTGGCCAGTTCTGGACATGTGGAAGTTCCGATTTGTGTGGCATCTGCTTTAACGAGGCATGCCACCTGCGCAATCGAACAGATACTAAGCCACCGAGCTCCTCTTGCGCTTTGAAATCATCGGGATGCACCCTTTTGCGCCAAGGCTGGTTGACATCCCGAAGCTTGTCGAAGCCGTCAAGGCGGCACGGCCTATGTGTTTTGCTTGTTCTACCGAGTTCTTCTACCTTCTGAAAGCTGAAGTCAGAGCACTCGCAGCATTAAAACAGCATCTGGCGGCGAGCACACTTCCAAGTCAGGCGGCCCCTGAAACCTTGAGAGAAGCCATTCACTGCGTTTCAGCTTCTGCGTTTCAAGCTGAGGCACAAGCAGCCAAGGACACTCCGGTTGCAAGGGACTTCACAAGGGACTACGTTGTTGATGTTTCTTTGGGGGTTCTGGTTTGGGGGTTCTGGGAATCCCGGTCAGTTGCGCAGTTTCATGACCCGCAAGCAGACGATGTCGGCGTGGCTGCGTGAGTGCTGATTGGATGCATAGACAGTTTTCCGTGCCCGGGCGTTAGAGCGAAAAGCGTCCGAGGCGTTGAACCTCTGGCAATCTTGCTCCGCACCCCTGCCAGCCCACTAACACCCCATTGGATATGTCCTCAAGCCTCAGCCGTCCAGGAGTCCAGAAGTCCAGAAGAGCCCAGCCACCCGAAGCTTCTCCAACCCCCATTGTCCAAGGAGGGACGCCCGGCTCCGCTGGTCTGCGCGGCTGCTGGGGCTGTTGTCCTGGCTTGTCCTCTTTGCCTTTTGTAGGCTGTCGGCGTGGCAAAGCGTAATGATCTTTCTCCTCCAGCTCAGAGCTCTTCGCCTCAGCCGCCTCAGCCCAGGACAACACCTTTGCCACCGCATGGAATCAGCAGCCGCTCTCTCTGGGCGTTGATTTGGCCACTGGGGACTTCCTTTGGGCATTACCATACCTTACCATATCTTACCATACCTTACCATACCTTACCATACCTTACCATGCCTTACCATACCTTACCATACCTTACCATGCCGTACCTTACCGTACCTTATCATACCTTGCCGTGCCTTACCATACCTTACCATACCTTACCATACCTTGCCGTGCCTTACCATACCTCACCGTACCTTACCATGCCCTACCCTACCATACCCTACCATGCCTTACCAAACCTTGGTTTTTTTTCGTTTGGTTGGGTTTTCGGAAGTGAGGTTGCGGTGGCCAAGTCAGAAACTTGAAGCTTAAAAAACAGCTACTCAAACATCTCGAAACGGATCTAAAAGCCCTCAACCTCTCCGACGCTCTTGAGGGGCGCTTCGGTTGCTTGCAAGGCTTTGCCAAGGATTGGGGCTTTGGGGGTTCAGCCCTTGGCACCAGCAATCCCTCGGTGATCATGAGAGTCGCTAAGCCTCAAGTTCCGATACATCTGATGATAGGTCATGCTCTCGGCGAGCAAGTACATCGGTGGGCACTCAGACACTTGCCAGAATAGAAGGGCCACGCAGCCACGGGAAACACTACGAAACACCGCGCACCTTGCGCAACGTTTTAAGCGCTCTTGACTCTTGCACCATTTAGGAGGAATCACAGTTGTGCAAGCGCATGCGAGCACAGCGGCGCAGCTCTCTGCCCATGTTCTACCGCGCGCCCTTGTGTCAGAGGACATGACCGGCGGTGCGTTGGTGACCAAAGACCCGGACCTGGCAAACAGGAGAGCGCAAAGAGTTGCAGAGAGTTCGGAGCTGTTTTTTTGTCTGAAGACGGACCTCTTTGCTCTCGTTGATAAGGCCATGCAACGAGCTCGTTCGTTCCCATGTCTCAAGTCAGTTGAGTCTTGTTGTGTCTTGTGCTGGCATCTGGCAACCCTCGGAACCTGGAGGCTCGGCTCGCTGGCTAAAGCGGTCGGCGGCATCGCAAGCCCCTTCGAGGCCTGCGAGAGTCTTGAAAAAGTGTAGGATCAGGGGGTTCCCAGGTAGCTTTTGGGGTCTTGGGACTCCCTTATGGCAATATCACCTGAGTACTGCGGTCTTCACAAAGTTTTGCACATGTATGAACTCTCGAACTTGGAGAGATCATGCAGCCCGCGATTCGCCGATGGTGCAATACAATGAAGCAAGCTAAGCTTGCCCTGCAGACGCAAGAATCGCAAGCATGCCCAATAAAACTCTCTGGGGTCCAGCCTGGTTGTGGACGTCGGTCTTAGAGTCTTAGTGTAAGGTTGATATTGATGTGACGTATATCCATGTGGCCAAGGTTGATATTGATATGATTTGTATTCTCCATGTTGCCTGTGCTCCTAGCTCGCATCCCAGGAAGAGGGGCAAGCCTGGGACGGGGTTGTTTAGATGTGTAGGACTCATAGCTCCCGAACCTGTTTACCCGGTAGGGAGCAGTAGCCATGGCTCGTGTTTTCGGAAATGTGCAGCGTGGATTTGTTGAGGGGATCCGGGCCTTCCCCGAAGGCTTACTTAGCGCTGCGCGGCATGAAGACGCTTTCCGTGAGAATGGAGAGGCCCAACGTGGGCTGGAGAGCCTTGCTTTTGGTGTTTCGTGCCTCCGTTCCAAGTTCTACAGCACTGGACTCCTGCAAGCTCCTTCCGCCTTGTTTCATCAAGTGCAAAGTTGTCAACAGAGAACAGCTCGGGGAGAGACCTATAGAGTTTCCTGAAGACTTGGAGGTGTTGAGAAGCATCACTCGGAGACCGGAGTGCAGTCGCTTTGTGCGTTTCGGAGTTTCGGGTTCTTGTTTTTTATTTCCGTTTTAAGCCGAGGCTCTGGGCCCTGTTGTCCGCATTGGCCAACTGCAATGGTGATGCGAATAGTTATGACTCGAAAGCCAGAAAATGCACAAGTCGATTTACACATGCAAAATGCTTCCCCACGATCAATTTTAATTGCCAAAGGCTTCCTTTCATGCTATACAAAACCAATTCCCCCCCCCCCTCCTTCCTCCGAAAACAGAAGGACAAGAAGAGAGGCACCCCGAACATCCAGCAGCCCACCCTGCCCACCCTTCCCACATGCAGTCCTCGACAGGCAGTGCCGCAGCGCCCAGCGGGTTGCAGAGTTTCTTGACGCTCATCCCTGCGTCGCCGAGGTAGGGGACCCTGCTCTGGGTAGATTCGCGCCTTTCAAGTTTCAAGCAGATGGAATTTCATGCGTCCGGGGCTTTGGGATTCGCCGGGAGTAGTTCATTGGTTTTGGACATTCTGGCTTTCGGGTGGATTGGGGAGATGCGGTCCTCAGGGCTGTTAGTTGGTCGATGGCATTGGGTGTTGTCAGTTGTGCGGTCTAGGGTTTGGGCTGCTGAATGCGATCGTGATCGAATGATGTCCTATTGGAACCATTTGGATCGCATGCAGAAAGATCGCCATGCGCTTTTCCTGTTCGTGGAGACTCAAGTTTTTTTGTGTGAATGGTCGCTTCAGAGACCTCTTACTTGAGTTCCCCAAGCTGCTCAAAATCCTCAAATTTCACTGTTCATGCCCGGGCCTTGAAGCTTCTTGTAATCCTAGTCCTTGAAGCCTCAGGTACACTACCCTGGCCTTACAAAGCATCCGCAGCATGAGCTCTGCAAAAGGCATTTGGGACTGAGTTGGAATTTGGAGGCTGTTTTAGCTCAGTTTTGCGGTAGCCGGCAGTTTTCGAGGTTCTGGATTTGGGAGCCGGGTTCGGGAGTCCTCAGTCTGTCTGGTGGAGGCGAAGAGTGTACGAATAAAGCCTCAAAGGCCCATGCCCTGAACCCTTACGGCAAGCTTTTGGCCCCAAGGTCTCAGCACAACAAGAACCCCTCTGCAGGCAGATGCGCTCGGGTGGCGCAGTGGTCACCGTCCGGTTCAAAGGCTCGGAGTTGTCGAATCGACTCGTAAACAAAGGGCATGGGTCGTTTCTGAGTAAGTGGGGAGGGCTATTTTGGGGTTTTTTGAAGGTGAGAAACGTGGGTCACCTTTCTTTGGCTCACTTTGGGCCTAAGCCTGTGCTCGCCCCAAGGCCGACCAGGAGAAGACGATCTGGACATGATGCGAAGGCACGGAGTGCAGCCCCCCGAGCCTGTCCTATGTTGAACATAAACATCCCACGCCTTCCAAACCGAAAATGCTGGGGCTTTGTTTCTCAAGGTGTTTAGGGACTTGGGCTTTGGAGCTGGGCCTCTCAGGTTCGTACTTCAGGGTGTGGGTGCCAGAGCTGCTGAGCGAAAGAATCCGACGGGATGGGCACCAACATTTTTTGACCTTGGATAGAGTTGCGGGAACCCACAAGCTTCATACTATCATGGTTGTGCGAACAGGTTCTTCAGCAAGATCAAGTTCTGGATTTTGGCCGAGTCCCTGGGAGGAGTGGAAAGCGCCTTGGCAGAAAGCGCAACGCTACTGCAAGCACTGGCAGACCAGCACCCCCAACATGGATTTCGCAGTGAGCTGTCCAATTACCTTCCCATTTCTCTCGGCACCAAGCCCCAATATCAATCAACGCCAAGCGTTCTACTCCCCAAGGAAACGTTTTAAACTCCATCAACTGATCTCACCTGCCCTGTGTGGAAGGCATGATCAACCACAGCGCTACCATGTCGCATGGCTCCATGACGAAGGCCACAGCATGCTCAGCATGCTCCTCCTCAGCATGCTCCTCCTCGCTTTGAAGCTTTAAAAATGCTTTAGGGATGCTTCACGGTGTTTCTTGCTGCGGCTTTTGTTGAGTGTTTGTGTTTGTCCGGATTGGGTTAAGGACTCGGAAGACGGGTTGACAGCATCAGGTTTGCGGGCACTTGGAAATATTTGGAAACTACAGGAGCAGCGGGCATCCGTGGGCATCTACGACACGACGCTGCGGCTCAGCGTGGGCGTGGAGGACGTCGTGGCTGTTCGCGATTGCGAAAATGCGAAAACACACGACGTTTCCGGAAGTTTCTCTTTTTGACATGATTGAAGGAATGATTGGAGGGCTTTGAAAGGGGTAACTCGGGGGGCTTGGTCTCCAGGACTGCGATGACCTGATCGAAGACTTGGATCACGCGCTGACAGCGTAGACTTGCCTCGGCTCTAACCTACACCGTACCTACGCCTTACTCATGGTCGGCTCATCTCAGCGCCGTTATGCCCAAGCATTGCAGCATTCCACCTAGACCCTAATCGAGTTCATGGTAAAGCTAGCTGAACGTGCCCGGTGTCATCATGACATCAGGTTTTGAGGGCTTGAGTGCACAGTGTGCTGGGGCGCGTGACTCCCTAACAGCACGAGGCATAGCCTGACAGCCTCTAAGCTTCTTCGGCCCTTTTGCAGCGACACTGCAGCTGCCCCCCCCCCCCCCCCGGCTCCGAACCTGGTTGAAAAAGAACAAGGCTTTGAAAACTAGCTTGGGTTTTGGGGCTCAGCATTTCAGCAGCTTAGCCACGCAGCCTCCTGTTGCATTGAGACTGCCCAGGGCTTTGTTGAAGAAAAAGGCGCATGATTTTCAGGAATGCATTTTTGAAGCTTGGGGCCAGGTCTTCCAGATTGCTTAGAGGAGGCAGATGCACTTTAGGTGGAGTTCCTTTGAGGATGGCATCTACAACGGCGGCGCAGTGCAGAATGCAAAGTTGAGGGTGTCGATTGCTTTGCTGGGTAAGCGAAGAATTGGTGATCAGATCGCTCCGAGTTGGATGAATCTCTGGCGACGGGGTTTGTGGGTTTTGCGGGGTTGGCCGGTCGGTACCCCGTGGGTACTCACCGGGTAATTCTGTCCACAACTCTGCTTCGTTCCACGCACTTCTTTCTCTAAGGGAGACCTTTACAAAACTCTCGACTCCATATTGCACTTCTCCTGGGGTTCATGTCGGCTTGCCACACTCACCGCAGAACCGTGCCAGATAACTCAGATGTTTCTGTGCCCGTAGCAGTTACACCACGAATAGCCACAGTCTGTCTTCGGCACTCACAGACTTTTCGACCCTCAAGTCGGTAGATGTTTGGGCGAAGAAGCATTCTGACTGGACTTTTCAGTATTCAACTGGAGCGCAGCCTGCAAATCTTGACAGCTCAAGGTACAGATCTTCAATGAGATCTTGGTGAATTCCATCGATCGGCAGTTCCAGAGCCAACTGTCTCATGTTCAGTAAGCCCCCCCCCCCTCCCCCGATTAATAGTACAAGTGATATGGGTGTTGGTTGATCGGGGCCTTGTTACACGCAGCCAGACAAGTTGTCGATTCCTGGCAAAGATGTACGGTTCTGGTCGTCCTTCTTGGATACGCAAGAGCTTGTGAGAAAGTGTATTGCCGTAAGCCCTGATGACAGTCGAACCTCACGACAAAAAGCTTGAATCTTGTGACGGTGTATATGTGGGTCTGTGGTTTGCGGTCTTCCATAAAAACAAGCACGGCACGTTGCTAGTGGCATGATGTTCAGGCCACTTTCAGGCCTTTCGAGAAGACAAGAAAAGGGGCATTTCGACCTGTTCGACAACTATGCAATGCCATGTAACATCTTCTTGGTTCGATCTTCGCCCCGAGGTGGTATGTCTGAGATTCGAGTTGACGTGGATGCGAAGGACCGATGTTGAGGGTGTGTGACCCGTCAAGAGGCTTCATGACAGCAGATACTATATGCGCCAGCATAGGCGCACCCCCCCCTCCCCCCCCCCCCCCCCCCCCCCCATGGTTATCCCCCTCCCCCCCCCCCCCTGTGGTTCATGGTCCGTGGTTCATGGGTTTGTGGTTTAGGGGTTTAGGGTTAGGCTGTAGAGTTCAGGATTTTCACTCTGGTCCATTGGTTCATTGTGGGTTTAGAGTTTAATCAGGGTTCAAGGTTTGGGGTAATGGTAGGTTTACGGTTTCCCCTCTCCCCCCTGTGGTTCGTGCTGAGTTTACGCTTCAGGGTTCAGGGTTAAAGCGGCTAAGGTTTCGGGTTTACCCTTCTCCCTCCTGTCGTTCATTGGTGGGTTTAGGTTTTAGGTTTTAGGGCTTAGGGTCGATTACGCGCAACGCGGGCGCATATATTGAGTCTCGGCCCGTCTTCCCTCCACGCGCTCTACGAGAATGGGCCCATGTAGGTGATCCATGACAATCCGTGCTGGTTAGAATCTATTTTCACGGCCTGGCTGGCTGGAGTTTCAACCTTCAAAGTCCCAAAGTTGAAATATTTCTTCCCCCGCAGCACAGCCGACCCCAAACCCCAGCGCGAACAAGGCGGGGCGGATCAGCATCTCAAACGATGGTGGGCCCATCCCTATCGAGATGCACGAGCCACTGGATAGCAGTTCTAGCGCAGTTCTACACAGCCTTACACAACCTCTCGTGCATGAAATGCAGTTCTCCTGCTGATGGCTTGATTTGTTTTTCAGACAGATGAGGGTCACATCAGCTGTGATGACTGTGATGGATATGTTCTATACAGGGCCAAAAGAAAGTTCGAAGTGACACTCACAGGCGGCTTAGCTGATATGGAGCTGTAGCCCACCCACCAATGTCGGGTCCCCTGCCCAGGTCGGGCCACTATGCAGCAGCCCTGGTCGGTCGGATTCTGGCCTTTCATCCCCACCCTAGAATAGGTCTCCTGAAAGTATGGCACGTGCCCCAAAGGCCCCAAACACCTGATGCTGAAGCCACACTGGAAACAGGGTTCCAGGTCCCAACGTTGGTTTTCGGCGAGTTCCTCAGCGGCGACAACTTCAACGACACAAAGGCATCCATCCATCGGGGCCCCTGAAACAGGTGAGCACCGCAAGCCTGAACCGTAAGAGTGCTCGCAACGCTTTTTGGAGTAGACTCGACATCTCATCTATATAGAGCCAAGTGAATCACAACGAAGCACCAAGCTCACATGGTGGTGCACAAATAGCAGGTAGCAGCAAAGATACGCCGGTTTCTTTGAGGGTGGGGGAGAGGGTTCATGCTTGCTGGGCTCTAAGGGGTCTTCGGGTTGGTTTTCTGAGCCCTCAGATTCGCTTCACGGGCGGCCGCAACGGAGTCGGGGCGAAGGCGACGAACGCTTTCAGCCGCCTCTTCGAGGCTTGGAACTCTTCTGGAGCTCTTCTGGAACCCTTTTTAGAAATTTGGTGGCTTCACAGCTTCACTCCGGTTCATCGAGGTGGTTTGATCCGGGCACTGGGTGTGTTATGGTGACAGTGGGTGCATAAGTGTATCAGGCTGTGTGTTTGGGGCGGGGAGGTGCCACTGACGACCCAAGGCGGCCTGCTGGTCGAGCTGTAGTTTCGAGCTTCCATAAGGTCCCTCTAGCACAGGGCTCTACATCCGGGCTACATCTGGAGCTTCGAGGTTCTGTGAACGGCTTTTCGATTTTAGCTGGCTATCCGGTCTGCTGTGTGGTCGCAAGCCAGATCTTCAGAACATTACGTGCAGCTGTAGAAGCCAGCTACCCCTTATACTGCAAGCCGTTGCAAAGCTCGCCTAAATGTTGGCGACGTTGCACACGAAAGGTCACAGTGGATGACCCAGGCCGCTGCCAGGGCAGGGTTGCGCAGTGATTATGAGATGTATGCTTGCAAACTGGAAGTTCGCAGTTGCCCACCGCAAAAAGAGAATCGGCACATGATCCCTAGAAGCTCCTAAGCCGCAAGCAAGGACGGAGTATGTTTTGGGAGAGTGGCTCAAAAGGTACGGGCATTCGATTCTTCCAGCGTCGGGCGCTCGGAGAGGGCTCTCCGCGAGTCATGTGCGCTCTTGGCTTTTCGAGAGACAGAGAGAGAGAGAGGGGGCCCTCTTAAGCGTGGAAGGAAGGAAGGAAGGAAAGAAGGAACAGACAGAGAGAGAGAGAGAGAGGGAGAGAGCGACTTTTTTTGACTTTGAGATCGCTGAACGACAGGCGTCCCAAGCGCGGTCAGTAGGCAGACTAGTGTCCAGCTGAAAGCTATGTACTGTTGTACACACCTAATAGATAAATCTGAGACGCACTCCGCCCCATAGGGCCCTTGCAGAGGCAGTCTGGGCAGTCGGAGGTGATCCGCCGGGGATTACAGGCTAATGTTGCGGACATCCTGCCGAGACGTGCGTGGCGCACGTGGTGTCAAGAATTGACCGTGCCCGGCGCGGCGCCAGCCAAGGCTACCCTTTGGGTACTCAAGCAAGGGCGAGCAGTTCGAAGGGCCATGCGAGAAAGGGAGACGAACTCAAGCTCCGGGCCTGTTCTTAGACGAAAGCAAAGCGGAGCTCCGCCGCTGCCTAAGAGCGTTCAGACCGTGTGCAGGCGCACACCTTTCCGGCTGAGAAACATCAGCCCAGTGATTCGGCCCGGGCGAAAATCCAAGAACATCTGAATGTGTACGTGCATTGTTCCTCTGATTCCGGGAGCGCCTGACTCGTCCTGAAGTATACGTAGCACTTTTTCCTTGGATGGCCCTGACCGTGTATTTCAGTTTCACATTCGACACTATCTTGCTTAGAAACAGAAAGAAGCGCAGGCTGCAGATGCTTGATAAAGTCCTGTTCCACTGACAAAAGTGCGCTGGTTGTAGTCATGTCGTGTGGGCAGGGGTAGAGGCATCTAAGGAAAGCAAGTGCAAATCGCAAAGTACATGTACACTTCCCTTTCAAGTCACACTAGAGCTTCAGACAGCAGAATATTGAGCAGTTTGCCGTCACCAGTGAAACATCAGCTGCTTTGCAGGGTCGAGCAGGCGTGTCGTCGTCGGTGACGGAGCGAGAGAGCGAGCGAGGGAGCGAGAGAGCGAGAGAGCGACAGAGCGACAGAGCGAGAGAGCGAGAGAGCGAAAGAGCGAGAGCGAGACAGAAAGAGAGAG
>CAJNDS010000067.1:0-82500 GCA_905221605.1 Symbiodinium natans
CAAACCCACGGGAACATTAGACACATTGTTTTTGTTGAGTTTCTAAGGGGAGTGCAGCCATGGCTCTGGTAGGGCTTCGTGCGATGTATGTATGGACAATAGGTGTTTAGCGTTTAGGGCTTGGGGTTCAGAGGTTTAGGGTTTAGGCTTTAGGGTTTAGGGGGCTTGGGGTTCAGAATATGTTTTTAAGGTTTGTGCAGGGCTTATCTAGGGTTTTGGGGCTCTAGGGAGCAGCGAAGGGATTTTTTAGAGTGCAGAGTTGGTTCTTGAAAGATGAGGAGTCAGACTCAGATTTTTTGCTACATTTATTCTTCTTGTTCTTTTTAGTTTTAGTAGCATTATTTTTGTAATCAAGAGCATTGGTTTTAAAGCTAATATTCCTCTTGCCATTATCAATATGAGTTCTTACAAGTATGATTATTGCTTGGGTTACCATTATCGTTGATTGGGCAAACTGTCACCGCCAGGACTCAGCGCGGGCCGGGGGGGGGTCAGGGTTCCCTAAGATACCCCTATGATCAACATGAGTACTTGGAGGTCCGTGGTACTTATGAACCAATTATCGCTGTACTTCTAACCTACTTATCAGCCCCTTAAGTGTCCCTGACATGGATAGAAGTACAGTTCTAAGTACCAGTTATAATTGGTTAATAAGTACAATGAACCTCCAAGTACTCATATCGAATTACCAGTCTACTCCGGTATCTCGGGGGGCCTTGACGTTTAGGGTTGACGGTTTCGGGCTTCAGGTTGGGGACGATTCTGCGTTCAGGCAGCGAAATGCTGGGTCTTCTAAGACTTCGAGTGAGTTGCAGGGCAGTAGCAGCATGTTCTTCTTTTGGTTTGCGGATTGGGATCAGGGTCTGGGGTTTCGGGTCTAGAGTTTAGGTTGGGATGTTCCCCCGTATACTAACACTCCTTAATAGGCATTATAGTACCCCTTACTAGAATCCCTAGTAAGGACTGTTAGTATAAAGGGGAACATCCCAAAGTTTAGGGCTTAGGGTTGTTTAGCTCCTGCCAGGAAGCCCCTCCCTTCCCCCTACAGAGATCAGAGCCCCCGCAAAGAAGCCCGGCAATTTCGAACCTGCCCGAGCCCGAGTTGCTAAAAGCTCCCAAGCCCTGCTGCCGTGCAAGAAACATGGGCCCCGAAACCCTAGACAAAACAGCTGGGGGTTTCCGAAATTGGGGATTCCTTATCGGGCTCCTGATTTTCAGGGAATCCTACTAATTGGGGGTCTATTTTAAAGGGGTCGTAAACTCCCACCTCTGAGGCTACCGCCCTTCATTCCGGGAGCGGTTATGCGAGTGGGCGCTGGCGTCCTCGCCGGTCTCGTGGCGCACAGCAGGGGGGTTTAGGGTTTGTTGGGGTTTAGGGTTTAGGGTTTGGGGTTCGGGGTTTGGGGTTTGGCGTTTGGGGTTTGGGGTTTGGGGTTTGGGGGTTGGGGTTTTAGGGATGTTCGCCTTATACTAACAGTCCTTAATGGGGATTACGCTGGGGGGCACTCTTGTCCCGATTCAGCGCTGTTAGTATTTGGGGGCACATCCCAAGCTTGGGTTTTAGGGTTTAGGGATAGGGTTTAGGGTTTAGGGTTTAGGGTTTAGGGTTTAGGGTTTAGGGTTTAGGGTTTAGGGTTTAGGGGGTTTTGCGCTTTCCTGGCGTCTAGGGCTAGGGTTGAGGGAGGCCCTCGCGAAGAGAGTTCGGGGGCTTGGTCTCCCCTCGGGTTTAGGGTTTAGGGTTTAGGGTGCAGGGTTTAGGGTTTGGGGTTCAGGGTTTAGGGTGTAGGGTTTAGGGTGTCGGGTTTAGGGTTTAGGGTACCTTGTTTTGGGGGGGTTGGGGGTGTGGGGGATTTGCCTATTCTGTGGGCTAGCTGTGGGTTGGAGCGCGTGCGGTTTTTGTTAGGGGGTTCCCCCCCCACCCCACCCCCGGTTTGGGAATTACTCGTTCGGATACATCAGCAGCGAAACATCCCAGATTCTGGGGGTCTTAGGCGCGCCGTAGGCTTCAGGTTTAGGGTTAGGGGTTCAGGGTTTAGGGTTTCTAGGCTGGCGTTGAGGGTTCGGGTTTAGGGTTCAGGGGTCAGGGTTGAGGGTTTAGGGTTTCAAGGCTTCTTCTGGCAGTCCAGCAGTGGGTTTAGGGGCTCAACTACCGTGCGACCCTCTCATGTAGCTTGTAGAGTCTCTAGAACATACCTGAGCAGTCCCAACAAAGCCAAACCCTAAACCCCGAACCCCGAACCCCAAACCCTAAACCCTAAACCCTAAACCCTAAACCCTAAACCCTAAACCCTAAACCCTAAACCCTAAACCCTGAACCCCAAACCCCAAGCCCTAAACTCTGCGGCTCCAAAGCGTCCATCCTCCAGTCTGCTGCAGGTAAGTTCTACAGCGTGGCCTATGGGTCACTTCAGAACTCCTCCTCGCCGCCCTGCCTGCACAAATGAAGGTTTTCTTGGTTGGCCCTAAGCCCTAAAACCCTAAACCCTAAACCCTAAACCCTAAACCCTAAACCCTAAACCCTAAACCCTAAACCCTAAACCCTAAACCCTAAACCCTAAACCCTAAACCCTAAACCCTAAACCCTACCCCTAAACCCTAAACCCTAAACCCTAAACCCTAAACCCTAAACCCTAAACCCTAAACCCTAAACCCTAAACCCTAAACCCTAAACCCTAACCCTAAATCAGCGGTCAGCATTGTGTAAGTACTGGATAAAGTGCCACCATTCAAGAACCATAGTGCTTCTCATTTTTTTTGGCGCACGCGTCTTTTGTGTTATTGTCTATTGTTCGCTTGTATCCTGCGCTCATGTGCTCGCCGAAGAATGCAACAAAGTGCGCGAGAATAGTGAACGGGGTGAACACACGGCTTGCTGCATCAGAGGTTAAAGAGCCCCATCCTCGAAGAAAGGCGCATGCCCTCAAAGTCGCATCATTCATGGGAACACACCTCGGATGTTCCCCTTTTTACCAACAGTCCTCAGTAGGGATTATAATAGGTGGTACTATAATTCCTATTGAGGACTGTTACTATGAGAGGGAACATCCCAAGAACACACCCTTGTTGCCATGAGTCATGTCAGCACAAGAGCCCGCATATTCCCCTGGTACTCGCTCTATCCTTTGTGGTGCTTTACTGTAGCTTCAGATCCTAGCCTTTATGGGCTTATTGGGTTTCTTAACAAGGCAGCTTAAACCATCGAATACCAGGTAGTGTACAGCTTGATAATTTTCACGAACAAATGTCAAGCTGTACACTTTTTCATGGAAAATGTCCAGTTGCACGAGTTCCGGGCTTAGAAAGGGTTACCGCCACAAGGGTTTCTATCTTTGGCTCCTGTGAATGGTTGATCTGTCGAGGACTTGGAGCCTTCAACTCAAAAAAGCCAGGATCTGTCCGCCTTGTTCATCCATCACACCTTGACCCGAAGCCCTAAACCCTGAACCCTGAACCCTAAACCTTAAACCCTGAACCCTGAACCCTGAACCCTGAACCCTAAACCTTGAGACCCTGTCAGCGCCTGGTCTGGAGAAACACCCTGAAAAGGCCAGTTACTAGTCAAGATCCCTTGAAGCGGTTTTTTCCCTTAACTTTATCCCACCTTTATAACAGGGGCATTACTTGCGTTCGGGGTCAAAGCGGCTATCTCACTCGCAAAATCCCAACCTGAAACCCTAGATCCCTGACCCTGAAAACCCTGACCCTAACAGCCTAAAACGGCCCTCAGCCCTCACTCAAGCTTGTCCCCCTGGTTCTCAGGGAATGAGGGAATTTGGTGCCTATGCCCTTTAAGGGATTACATAACCATTCCCTCACTCCCTACTAAGAAGCAGCCAGTTGTGTGTGTCCAGGCTGGCAAACCTGTGGCACGACCCCCTCCACGTCCACGAGTACCTCACCGGCAATGCGCCTGGGAAGAACTGGCGAAGCTGCGCAAGCCATAAACCCTAAACCCGATAAACCCTAAACCCTATAAACCTGTAAACCCTATAAGCCCTATGAACCCCATAAACACTATAAACCCTATAAACCCTATAATCCCTATAACCCCTATAAACCCTACACCCTTTTTAACCCCAAGCCCAACTCCCTGTAACAACAAAACCCTCAACCCTGAGTTTAGGGGCTCATGGAGCAGATGTAGGAGGGCCCGAATCCATAAACCCCAGACCTCAGAGGAAGAGGTTCTTCATTTTCTGGCTTCTTTTTTGAGATCCCGGTTCAACACGGAGCTTCATCGTAGGGTACCCACACAGAGACTCCCCCAGATCCTCAACTTGAAGGCTTCAACCTATGCCAACAGCGTTCACCACCCCAAACCCCGGAGCCCAAACTACATTCTCGAAGAAGAGACTGCTACTGGAGAAAAGTATCGGTTTTCATAGTCTTCTTAAGGGAGGGGGGTTCAAGGGGAGTATGTAACCTTTAGGTTCCCTTATGCTCCCCACTCCCTAAGGCTCCCGAAGCTTCCGTAAGGCTCCCTAGGTACCTGCCCCCCTTGAACCCCCCTCCCTTAAGAACCCTAAGATGTTTTTGCGGCCCTCTGGTCCCTAACCCCTACGTAGCCCAATGTCCCATAGAAGTTTGTTTTCGTAGGGCCCCAATCCGCCTCAGTCTCGGCCGGGTGAACACCTTTCTCAGGCCCTAAATCAAAATCCGAAGCCCTAACACCCTCAACCCTGAACCCTAAGCCCTAAACCCTTAACCCTAAACCCTAAACCCTGAACCCTCAACCCTAAATCCTAAACCCTAAACCCTAGAACCCCCAGAAACCCCAAGCCCTAGAACCCTGAACATGGCCCCGAGCGCCCCTTGAGCCCATCCGCGCTTTGCTGAGACCTTCCTGCCGCGTGCGAACGGTGAGGTCAAGGAGGCCGGTCGGTTTAGGGTTTAGGGTTTTAGGGCATAGGGTTTCAGGGTTTAACCCTAAGCCCTAAACCCGAAACCCTACACCCTAAACCCTAAACCCTAAACCCCAAACCCTAAGCCCAAACCCTAAACTCTCGGGTTTAGGGTTTCGGATCTAGGGCTTAGGGAAGCTTAGGGTCCGAGGTATCGGGTTTAGGGTCCACGGTTAAGGGCTTTTGGTCTATGGTTTCGGGTTGGTGGTTTCAGGCTTCGAACCCTGATTCCTAAACCCTAAAGCCAAGCCCTAAACCCTAAACCCGGATTAAACCCTAAACCCCTTATGGTTTCGGGCCACAAGCCAGGTCACTGAGCAGCGCCGATCGAACTTCGTGCGCTTGCGGCGAGCTGTGTCATCGGTCTGACATAAGTCTGAGTCTTCTTCGAACATGAGTACTAAGTGTTTAGGGTTTAGGGTTCCTAGACCTCAAGCAGAACCTACCCTTAAAACTGGAACCTTATTTATCCCATATATATATATACATATATAATCTAATATATATATATATACCTTATCTGGTCCCTGTAAACTTAAGAGTCCCTTGGATAGTTCTTTGAACTGGGTTCTTTTTGGGAGTCCGTCTAAGAGGTGCCCTACTATATATACGACCCCAAAAGGGGCACGTTTTTCATTGTGGGGGGGGGGGGTATGGTACAGGGTTTAGGATTTTGGTTGTATTTGCCCTCCGGTGCCGATTTCTTGGCGTGCTTCGGTGTCCTGAGCTTTTGGGCTTTAGTGGCTTTGGACCCTAAACCTTAAACCCTAAACCCTAAACTCTAAACCCGAAACCCTAAACCCCTATCCAAGTGGGGGGGGGGAGGGTACTCGAATAGCCCTTATCATTCATGGTTTAGGTTTAGGGTTTAGGGTTTTGGGTTTACGGTTTAGGGTTTTGGGTTTACGGTTTAGGGTTTAGGCTTTAGGATTTCGGGCTTAGCGGGAACACTGATCCTTCGAGCCTCTCCTTTGAGGACCCGCAGGGCCCCAGTATGTAGGGTCTGCAAGGTTTCTTGTGGGCGCTTTCCCACGCAGCTTTGATTCGCAGCTCGGCTACGAGTTTAGCGGCCCCAGTTCTTCTTAGTAGGGCTGAGGGACAGAACTTGTGAGCTTTGGTTTTGAAGCTTTTGAGGTTTAATGTGTCTGCCTACATGTGCTCATGTTTTCAAACAGAGTAGGTTTTGGGCACAGCTTGCGCCCAACAGAGTAAGCCCGTATCCCCTTTTGTTTGGAGCTTAGGTTCCTTATAAGCCCCTTTACACATGTACCCTGTTGATTCCTAGGTTACTCTTGGGTCTAGGTACTGTTCTCAGCATGAACAGAGGCCCTGTGTGCCTCGGTGTAAGACTCCCTCTACGAATCTACGAACTAGAGCACCGGGCATCGATGATGTAACATTCGTTCCTCGCAATATTTTCTTGAGGGGGTTTAGGGTTTATCTTGGGATGTTCCCCCTTTTACTAACAGTCCTGAATAGGGATTATAGTACCACCTATGATAATCCCTACTACTAGGATGCCCAGTAGTACCCTTATTCCCTTTTTGGGGGGTTTAGGTTCCCTTATAAACCCCTGTAAGCAAAAAAGGGCACCCTTTTAAGCCTTGGTTACTGGGCAGCCTAGACCAAGGATTGTTAGTATAAGGCGGAACATCCCAAGGTTTAGGGTTCAAAAGGCGGCCGCACAACTGCAAAGCTCCCGTCAACTGCTTCTCGCAGGGGAAGTCAGCCGGCCTTTTTAGGGTTTAGGGTTTAGGGTTTAGGGTTTAGGGTTTAGGGTTAGACATTGCAGGGGCTCCGGTATCCCTCAGCTCAGGAATCGTCATGATATGATTTAAGCCCTAAAATCCCGAACCCTGAGCCCTAAACCCTAAACCCCAACACTCAGGTGTACTTCGTATTTAGGGGATATTTGGAGTCGTTCCGTTGCACTGGGCTACAGACATTGGATGCGCTCTGCCGGCATTGCGCGTGTTCCCCGAAAACACCCTGAACCCTAAACCCTAAACCCGAAACCCGAAACCCCAAACCCCAAACCCCAAACCCCAAACCCTAAACCCCAAACCCTAACCGGCCCTAACCCCTGAACTCCTGAACCCTATACGCTAACATCCCTGCAATAAACCCTAAACCCTAAACCCTAAACCCTAAACCCTAAACCTTAAACCCTAAACCCTAACATCCCCCTCATGTACTGCCCAGCCATCGATGGACCTGCCCAGTCTCACTGGCAGCCGTTGGGCTTGAGTAGGGTTTAGGGTTTAGGGTTTAGGGTTAGGGGTTTGGGGTTTGGGGTTTGGGGTTTAGGGTTAGTGTTTGGGGCTCACTCAGGGTCTAGGCACTAGGGTTTGTGGCTTCGGGCATAGGGTTTAGAGATTAGAGTTTAGGGTTGGTGTTTTAGGGTTTAGGGTTTAGGGTTTGGGGTTGCGGGGGTTTAGAGTTTGGTGGTTTAGGGTTTAGGGTCCCAAACTGAAAAAAAATCGGTCTCGGGGCTCTTAGGGCTTAGGGCCGCACAGTCTTAGAGGGCACCCCCAAACCCTAAACCCTAAACCCTAAACCCTAAACCCTAAACCCTAAACCCTAAACCCTAAACCCTAAACCCTAAACCCTAAACCCTAAACCCTAACCCCTAAAACCTAAACCCTAAACCTTAAACCCTAAACCCTAAACCCTAAACCCTAAACCTAAACCTAAACCCTAAACCCTAAACCCTAAACCCTAAACCCTAAACCCTAAACCCTAAAAACCCTAAACCCTAAACCCTAAACCCTAAACCCTAAACCCTTAAACCCAAACCCTAAACCCCCTAAAACCTAAACCCTAAACCCTAAACCAAACCTAAGCCCTAAGCCCTATAACCCCCTAAACCCTAAACCCTAACCCAAACCCTAAACCCTAAACCTAAAAACCCTAAACCCTAACCCTAATTAAACCCCACACCCTAACCTTAAACCCTCAACCCCTCAACCCTCAACCCTCACCCTCAACCCTCAAACCCTCAACCCTCAACCCTAAACCCTAAACCCCCCCCCCCCGCCCCGCCTTCCCCCCGCCCCCCCCCCCCCCCCCTTCCCCCCCCCCCCCCCCCCCCCCCTCCCCCCCCTTCGCCGGCAGCTTCCAAGGAAACTTGGCCTGGAACCGTGGCAAACGGGGGTCTTCGGCGCCGCGCCGGCAGCCAGAGCGTCTGTTGGGGTTCGCACGGGGAACTGCGCCCTAAACCCTATAAAACCCGCTAAACCCTCTGAACCCTTTAAACCCTGTAAACCCTGTCAACCCTGCAAACCCTAAAATTCCTCTCAATCCTAGAAACCCTACACACCCTTTTTTCCTAAACCCTCTGGGGGTCTACTCGCGCGCGCTTGAGCTCTCTTCCAATCCAAGGCTTCTACAAGGAAGGCACCTTGGTGGCAACCCAGTCTCTATCTTTCGTTGCCCTAGACCCTGAACCCTAAACTCTTTACCCAAGTAGTGATAGTAATAAGATTTCCTAAAATAGCAAGAATAGGAACCATAGCAGGTAGTGGCAATACTTAGTGGGAATAAGGTGCTGGCTTGGGCAGGGGAAGGTGGGACACGGAAGCCTGTAGGGTTTGCCTTTAAGGATTTCCTCAAGAACCCCCCCCCCCCAAAAAAAAAAAAAAACAAAACACAAATCAAAAAGTTTACATGTTATGTAGGTGATTGATGAAAAGCCCCTGTGTAGCATTCTTATGTGACCTGAAAAAACACCCCAAACCCTGTATAAACCCTATGCAGGTGTCTAGTGCTCGGAATTTTGGGACCTGGCATCCTTGGGTGTTCTTGCACGATGTTTCACACACAGCTGCAAGCTGAAGTTTGCACCCTAGATTTAAGAGCCTCCGGCTCAAGCCGCCGACCCCGCCGGAGCATTGTTCAGGGCTGAAGCG
This sequence comes from Symbiodinium natans, assembly GCA_905221605.1. NCBI lineage: Eukaryota > Dinophyceae > Suessiales > Symbiodiniaceae > Symbiodinium > Symbiodinium natans. The sequence continues at coordinate 8,810 of CAJNDS010000067.1, forward strand.
GCGCAGCGGCCCTAAAAGCGAACCCTAAACCCCAAAGTAAAGCCTAAACCGAAACCGGAACCCTAAACCCCGAAAGCCTAAACCGAGGACAGCCCAACGACCACAGGCTTAGGGTTCAGGGTGGGAGGGCTTAGGGTTTAGGGTTTAGGGTTTGGGTGCAGGTTAAGTTTTTACTGGATTTGAGGGGGCTAGCAGGAAGGAGGAAGGGGGGAAGGGAGGGGGGGGGGGGGGGGGGGGAGGGGGGGGGAGGGGGGGAAGGGGGGGGGAAGGGGGGGAGGGGGGAGGGGGAGGGGGGGGGAGGGGGGGGGGGGGCACGCGGTGGTGGGAGGCGGAAAGCTGCCGGGGTACCCCCCCCTACCCCCCCCCCCCTCCGCCCCCCCACGTTTCGGAGAAACCTATCCAGCATGCCGCCAGGGTCGGCGGACCCTAAACCCTAAACCCTAAACCCTAAACCCTAAACCCTAAACCCTAAACCCTAAACCCTAAACCCTGAATGCGCAGTTTAGGGTGCGCAGAAGGCTCAGACTCGGAGGTCGTGCCGATGGAGAAGCAGCCGATCTTCAAAAAGGACTGCCTTAACTGACTATACTGAAAAAGAAGAGGGTTTAGGGTTTAGGGTTTAGGGATACCCGGAAAAGATGCCACCTTGGTGTACATACCTGTGAAAAAACTAGGACCCTGCACCCATTTATCCTTGTCATAATTTTGCTTAAGTTGGATTAATATATATATATATATATATATATATATATATGTATATGTATATCCATATATGTATATGTTTTTGTATAAATGAAAGAATATGTATATGTGTGCACAGAACAGCCATAGCAACAGCGACCAACCTAGCAATAGCGGTGAGATATTGAGTATTACACATCGCATGTACATGTAATGTAGAAATGTACATTATGCACAGATATATCTACATTTCAATGTGCATATGCTTATATAAGTCCACCAAACCCCACAAGCCAACCCACCCACCCACACGAATCTCCCCAGAAGCCCTGAACAAAGATCCAGCGTATAGGGTTTAGGGTTTAGAGTTTAGGGTTTAGGGTACTGAGTTTTAGGCCTCTCTAAGGGTTGAGGGTTTAAGGCTCTTTCCTGGGAACTATATCAGGACACCTTCGGCCTGAAAACCCTTCACGACGCGGGGAAGCTGCATGTCCTGGCAGTCCCTGGCGTCGAGCATCAGCAGTGGCCCCATGGCGGCATTTCAACTCAGGGTTTAGGGTTTAGGGTTTAGGGTTTAGGGTTTAGGGTTTAGGGTTTAGGGTTTAGGGTTTAGGGTTTAGGGTCCTCATCCCCCAAAACTCTAAGCTTCTGTTGGAGCCCCGTGCTTTCGCAAAGCTTAGGCGCGCAGTGGGCGAATGGCGCTATTGCGAACGTTGGGGTTAAGTTTTCTGAAGTTCTTCAGAAAATGTCCATGGAACAGGCATATGGGCTCTTGACTCGCACTTCTTTCTCTCGGCGAGCCCCAAACCCGAGTTGTGAGAACTAGGAATCCAACACGAAAGAAGTTGCAAGCCACCCCTGTAGCCTTAAACCCTATAACCAAGGGACTAGGACTCGTAGGTTTCCCCCTAACATACTCCGAATATGGCCCTTATACTACCGTAAGGACCTTTAAGAAGGATCGCCCAAACCCAAGGGTACAACGTTACGGGTCCAAGGCACAACCCTAAACCCCAAACCCCAAACCCTAAACCCTAAACCCTAAACCCTAAACCCTAAACCCTAAACCCTAAACCCTAAACCCTAAACCCTGAACCCTAAACCCTAAACCCTAAACCCTAAACCCTAACCCCCAGATATAAGCCCCTAAACCCTAAACCCGAAGGAAGCCTCGGAGCGATGCAAAAGTCTAGGGTTCAGGGTTTAGGGTTTAGGGTTTAGGGTTTAGGGTTTAGGGTTTAGGGTTTAGGTGAGAACATTAAAACCCCTGGATTCCGAAGTCCCCCGCAGGGTTCAGGGGGCAATGGTGCTCGCCCCGTCGTCCGAAACCCCCATGTCCTCAATCTTTCAAGACGTAATCCCCTCAACCTCTAAACCCCAAACCCTCAAGCCCACCCTAAACCCTCGACCCTGAAGCCTTAAACCCGAAATCCCCACAATCCCGAAAGTCCCCAAACCCGTATATCTCCCCCTCGACCCCCTAAACTCTCAAACCTCCAAACCCTTGAAAGCCCGAAAGCTCCATGACTCGAAGCCTTTTTTTCCATCAGTTTCCCTTCTCGCCCCCTCTCATCCCTGAGTAGCCTTCATAGCAGGGAGCCTCATAGGGGGGGGGGGGGGGTAGTAGGGGAGTTGATGATTCTGGAACTCTGAGGTTGACCTCGGAAGCTGTCTTCGAGAAGTTTGTGCTGCCACACCTGTCGGGCTGAATTTGAAGGCGCCGGTTTTCGAGGGGTCTGATGGCGGCGTGCTGTCTTGAGTTTTCGGGGGGAAGGGGGGGGGGGGGGGGGGGGGGTTGTTTAGGTGCTCTCTTAGGGTTGTAGGGGTTTGCGGGGACACAGAGCTGGAGGCGTTGACGCCTTCAGCGGCCTAAGGTTCTTTGTGTATCTTAAGAGGATTTAGGGTGCTTCGGCCTTGGGGGTGCAAGGGCTTGAATGGTCCTAGCTTCGGGTTAGGGGCTTTCTGGCGCTTAGCTTTTGAGGGGTTGCCGGGCTTCCCCGAACCGTAAATTCCATTGTAAATACATGTGTAAATATAATTAATTAATATATATATATATATATACACACTATATATATACATACATACACTGTATATATATATACACATACATACACTGTATATATATATATATACATACACTGTATGGATGTTATCTATAAGGTTTCCTGGCATGCTGCGTTTTCTTTTTTTGCAAGCGGGAGATCCCAAGAGTACCCTTTGTGGCTAGAGCCGGCCCAACAGCCACTGTGTGGTACTTTACTGCAACTTTAGATCCTTATTTAGGGTTTAGGGTTTTAGGGTTTAGGGTTTAGGGTTTAGGGCAGCCCTTTGGGTTTATTGGGTTTCTCAGCGAAAAATTTAGTTTGTAGCTACCCTACTAAGTGCAGCCAAGGCCAGCAACATTTTTGAGCGCTGCCGGTTGAGGCCCATTGCTTGAGGCAATGCTGTTTCCATTGCGGCTGCCGGGGAGGTTGATGAAGCGCGCTACATGCTTAGGCCGAAGCCCCTTGACCCTAAACCCTAGCCCTAAACCCTAAACCTTAAATCCTAAACCCTCAACCCTAAACCCTAAACCCTAAACCCTAAACCCTAAACCCTAAACCCTAAACCCTAAAGGTCCTGGATCCCTTCAGCTGATTCCCTGATTAGGGTTCGGTTCCCTTACAAGCCCCTTTTTTTGCCACAACCGGTACTCTTTGTATTCCTAGGTTACTCTTGGGTCTAGGGTTTAGGGTTTCTAGGGTTTAGGGTTTAGGGTTTAGGGTTTAGGGTTTAGGGTTTAGGTTTAGGGTTCCTAGGTTACTCTTGGGTCTAGCAGCCTACGTAGCCTACTGTGTTGCGTCCAGGCCTTGAAAACATAGCGATGCAGGTGCCGCACCTGTACCTAGACTCCCATTTTTGTTTTAAAGGGTTTAGGGTTTAGGGTTTAGGGTTTAGGGTTTAGGGTTTAGGGTTTAGGGTTTAGGGTTTAGGGTTGAGGGTTGAGGGTTTAGGGTTTAGGGTTTAGGGTTTAGGGTTTAGGGGTAGCATGATGAGACAAACTGGGGTACGAAAATGGTACTGGGCCTTTCGATGAGCAGAGGGGCCGGGGGCCTACGAGCCTTCACGGTGCAAGTAACATCCGCGCTCCAACTCGTGTCCCCTAGGGTTTTTAGGGTTTAGGGTTTTTAGGATTTAGGGTTTTTAGGGTTTAGGGTAGGGTTGGATGTTTGATGATTCTTTAACTATTAGAGTGTAAGGTAACATGGCACCCTGTTTGATGATGATTCTTTATCGGGTTTAGGGTAACATGGGGTAAGCCCTACACCCCTTCTTTAAATTGCTTGGTATAGGGTAACAGCAGGGGTAAGTAAGCCCCGGCCCCTCGCGCTAACCTCCCCCCCCCCTCTCCATTCTGCAAGCCAGCCTCCTCTTCTCTTGAAGCCCGTTCGAAGAAGCTTTCAGGTGGGCAGTTTCCTAAAGCCCCGAAAACCGCTAAAACTCGAAAAGCCCCCAACAGCGCTACAAGCCCTAAAACCCTACAAGCCACTGAAACCCCAAAGTCTTGAAAACTCCTAAAAACCCTAAAAGCCCTAAAACCCCTGACAAGACGCTAAAACTCCAAAAACCCAAAACAGCCCTTAAACCCAAAAGCCCTAAAACCTTTACAACCCGAAGAAACTTAAATACCCTGAAAGATATCCCACGAAACCATTTTAAACCCTAACAAAAACCTATTTGAGACCCCTAAACGCCCCAACAGCTCGCAAACCCGGGAAACCCTCAAAACCCCTGACTGCCCTAACAGCCTATGCCCCCCTCCCCTCCTTAATGTACTACCGCAATCGGACTAATGTCTAATCGTATACCCTTATGGTCCCTATATACCAATACAAAAATAGTCCCGATTCTAATCATGAAGGCCCCTACATTCCTATGGGTCCAGTAAAATCCTTTAAGGGCAGCGAAAACTAAGCTTTGTGGTGCTTTACTGTAACTTTAGATCCTTAGCCTTTTGGGGTTTATTGGGTTTCTTAATATGGCAGCTAAACATTTAGTTTATAGCTACCCTTCTGAGTGCAGCCAAGTAAGGGTGACCACCCAAGGGGTCCCAGGTCGGAACGTCCCTTAGAGGCCCTAATTGTTCTAGGTTTAGGGTTTAGGGTTCAGGGTTTCGGGGTTTATTGGGTTTAGGGTTTAGGATTTATAGGGCTTAGGGGGTAGGGTCTATGGCTTAGGGTCTAGGGTTCAGGGTTTAGGGTTTGGGTTTAGGGTTTAGGGTTTAGTGTTTAGGGTTTAGGGCTTAGGGTTCAGGGTTTAGGGTTCCCGCATTATCAGGCTTCTGCAAGTCCCAGCCCGTTCTGGCAACTCCCCACCTGGAAATCTCCTTTGACCCGTGGGCGTTGTGCACGCCGTGCAGGGCCGGTCTGGCCCGGGCAGGTATCAACGAACAGGGAGCTCAGGATACGGAACACGAGCCCTAAACCCTAAACCCTAGACCCTAAACCCTAAACCCTAAACTCTAAAACTAAACCCTTGGGTAACCCTCAAAGCCCTGACGCCTAGACCCTAAACCCCAAGCCCACAGGATTCCCCTTTTTGGAGACTCTTATCCCATGGCCCATGCCTTAAAGGGCCTAGAGTAGAAGCCCTCATCTGTGTCGAAAGTCCTCGACACCAGACAATCCATGTACCTCAAGCCGGAACACCCAGGAAGCCTAAAGCCTATAGAGGTTTAGGGTCTAGGCCTTTGGGTTTAGGGTTTAGGGTTTAGGGTTTAGGGTTTAGGGTTTAGGGTTTAGGGTTTCGGATCCAACCCCTTTAAACCCCCGAAAACCCTAAGCACGCCCTCAACCTGCCAGTGATAGATGCGGGGCAGTGGGTGGGGAGGAGGAGGAGGAGAAGAAGGCTCAGAAACGACCCAGCCCTAAACCCTACACCCTAAACCCTAAACCCTACACCCTAAACCCTAAACCCTACACCCCAAACCCTAAACCCTAAACCCTAAACCCTAAACCCTAAACCCTAAACCCTAAACCCTAAACCCTAAACCCTAAACCCTAAACCCTAAACCCTAAACCCTAAACCCTAAACAGGGTTTAGGGTTTAGGGTTTAGGGTTTGGGGTTTGGGGTTTGGGGTTTAGGGTTTGGCAATGTGGGGCCCTCTGAAACAAGTACAAGTACATTGAAGTAGGGTTTGGGTTTAGGGTTTAGGGTTTACGGTTTAGGGTTTAGGGCTTAGGGCTTAGGGCTGAGGGCTGAGGGCTTAGGGCCGTTTAAAACAAGTACATGGGAAGTCTTGCCTGGTTTCTACGATACCTTGCCAAGCAACCCTCTCGACGTCGACGGGCGCAAGCAGTTTGAATGTAAATGTCTTCAGGTCGCTAGGGGGTATAAGGAGGAATCCCTGAGAAGGGATCCTTAGACTTATTCACCTATATAACTCTTATGCATATATACACACCTTATCTTGTCCCTTACACAGTCCCTATATAGCTTAAAGAACCCCCAAGGTCCCATATCAGGGTCCCTCCTTTAGTCCCTTGAGGTCGCATGTCTTTTGCTCTGTTCATCGAAAACAGAGAGGGCACTTCTAGGCAATTCTGCCGTTCGGGCCATGGAGGTTGAGATGTCTGTCCGTTGGCTGACGAGGGGCTTGCCTTTGGGGGTTGGACTTGAAGATTCTGTGGTTTAAGTAGGGCTTAGGGTTTAGGGTTCAGGGTTCAGGGTTCAGGGTTCAGGGTTTAGGGTTTAGGGTTTAGACGATTTAGGGTTTAGGGTTTAAGACGATTTAGGGTTTCGGGTTTCGGGTTTGTACGATTTAGGGTTTCGGGGTGGGCTTGGTTTAGAGCTGGAGCTTAGTAGGCCGCGCTTGGTGACTTTGCTTCATGGTTTGCTTGTAGGGTTCTTAAGAGAACCGTAGGGAAGCTTAGGGAAGCTTAGGGAACCTCGGGGAGTGAGTGGAGGGGCACCTTGGGTTACATACCCCCCCCCTTGAACACCCTAAACCCTAAACCCTAAACCCTAAACCCTAAACCCTAAACCCTAAACCCTAAACCCTAAACCCTAAACCCTAAACCCTAAACCCTAAACCCTAAACCCTAAACCCTAAACCCTAAACCCTAAACCCTAAACCCTAACCTAAACCCTAAACCCTAAACCCTAAACCCTAAACCCTAAACCCTAAACCCTAAACCCTAAACCCTAAACCCTAAACCCTATAAACCCTAAACCCTAACCCCTAAACCCTAAAGAACCCTCTCAGTTGCTGAAGGGAGGTGGGGTGCTCAAAGCCTGGGCTAGGTTAAGTGCTCTGGGGCCTAGGTCTCTTCAATGTACCCCAAGCTACTCTCACCCTGATTTCCCTAAACCCTAAACCCTGAACCCTAAACCCTAAACCCTAAACCAGGGAATTTTGGGGGTAGGCTCAGATTCGGGGAACCACTCAAACTTGGGAAATGCCCGAATACTCCGTGGCTTTCGAGCTTAGGTCGCTGCCATTTTGGCTCAGATCCGTGTACCGAACACTCCACCGACGTCACGGTCCGCAAACGAACGTTGCCCCGGCTGGTTAGAGCGGGAAGCTCCGGCATTGTAGGCTGCAAACACCGTTGAGCTGGGCTAAGAGCGTTTAGGGTTTAGGGTTCAGGGTTTGGGGTTTAGGGTTTAGGGTTTAGGGTTTAGGGTAGGAAGCACATCCAGCCCCCCCGAAACGCAAAGCCGCCATGTCGCTGCCGCTGCATCTGCCGCTGAAAGAGGGGCGGCGCACCCAGGTTATCCCAAATTACAAGGCTTAGGAGACCAACTACGGTTTCGCATACGCCCACCTAGGCGACGGGTTTGACTGATTTAAGGTTTAGGGTTATAGGGTTATAGGGTTTAAGGCATAGGGTTTTGGGGTTTAGAGAAAAGAGTTTGTTTGTTGATGCCAAATTTGCCCTGCCCCGGACCCAGTTTACGTGGGGTTATGTCTCCCTTTGTGCAAGGATTCACGAAGGTGTTTCTGAGGATCTTCCCCCTCCCTTCCCCTCCCCCGGCCCCCACCCTCCGGGATCGCTCTAATCGGTCAATGTCGATGCTTAGCTTTCCGAACATGCCACAAGCTCGCATGCGAGCTTCAGCGCCTTGCTTGCGGACACTCCCAGACCCTATAGACTCTGAACCTTAAACGCTAAACGCTAAACCCTAAACCCGAAACCCTAAACCCTAAACCCTAAACCCCACGACCGAAAGGACAACGCGATGCCAGGCAGCTCTCGCGCCCTGGACTCTTACAGGGCTTGGGGCTTCGGGCTGAGGGAGGCTTTTAGGGAGTTTAGGGTTTAGGGTTTAGGGTTTAAGTCCTCCCTGAAGCACTCAGTCTTCCCTAAACAAAAGAAGGGATCCGATGTTGAAGGAATGTCCCTGAAGTTAGGGCTAGGTTGAGTTCTGGGTTGTGATGCTTAGTTGCTTTCTTGATGGGTGTTGGTTTTCTCTCGTTACGCCCCCCTTCACCTCAACTTCTGGGATAGCCGCTGACATTGCTTCCTCAGCACCGTGCATGCCACTGCTTTCCCTGTTATCTGGGCAGGGAGGGATGTACAGCCATAAGCCCTGAGCCCTAAACCCTAAACCCTAAACCCTAAACCCTAAACCCTAAACCCTAAACCCTAAACCCTAAACCCTAAACCCTAAACCCTAAACCCTAAACCCCATACCAAATACCTTCTCTGCCCCGCGAGAGCATCCAGGCACCTTCGGGATCAGAGGCAGTTTTCAAGGTCCGAGCCTTCGTGCTTGAATGTAAAGGGCAGCAAAAGTAGGTAGGGTTTAGGGTTTAGGGTTTAGGGTTTAGGGTTTAGGGTTTAAGGTTTAGGGCTTAGGGTTTAGGGTTTAGGGTTTAGGGTTCAGTCATACACTTGTCAGAGCCGCAGCGGAATGGGAGGGATGCACTGCTTGGCCTTGCTATGGCTCTATGGCTTGGCAACCTCTGGCACCGCGAATCGGGAGCTCCTGTCAGCTGTCCGCAGCGGGGATGCAGAGGCAATCCCAACCTATAGACCCTACCTCCCCAACACACAGAGCACCCGGAGTAATACCTGGAGTAATTATAAGGTGTAAGGCTTTACTTAGACTTTATTCGAATCGCACTCTCATTCCCAGAGGCCGTTCAGAGGCTTCTCGGCGGCAGCTTCGACGCCACTGAGATGCAAGTCTTCAATGAGACATATGACATTGAGACCACCTTGCTCCACGCAGCTTTGTCCTCGTCGGGGAACATCTTTCATTTTTAAGGGTACTTAAAACCCCATAAGGAATATATATTTAAATTTTTAAGGGTACTTAAACCCCATAAGGAATATAAATTTGATTTTTTTGTATATTTTCCCAAGAATGAACAAGGTAGCCGCCGCCTGGTCCACCCGGGAGGTCCTGCAGGTGCTGTTGGCCGCTTGGCCGGCGGGCGTGCAAGCAAGAGATAGCTGGCTCAGAGCACCCCTGCACGACGCCTGCGCCTCTGGAAAGGTGGAGAACTATCAGCTCCTCGTGGAACTTTGGCCGGATGCGCTGGAGATTGCTGACGGTTTATGGGGCCAGCTGCCCCTGCATCTTGCGGCTCGATCGAGCCATCTGGACGTGGTGCGGCTCCTGGCAGAGCGGTGGCCCGACGGGGTCTGGGTTCCTGACAAACACGGCCGGCTGCCCCTGCATCTTGCGGCTGACGATGGCCATGCGGACACGGTGCGGTTGCTGGTGGAGTGGTGGCCCGACGGGGTCGAGGCGACTGACTTCCGCGGATGGCTGCCCCTGCATTTTGCGGCTAGACATCTGGATGCGGCGCGGCTCCTGGCGGAGCAGTGGCCCGACGGGGTCAGAGTGCCTGACAACGACGGCTGGATTCCCCTGCATGTTGCGGCTCGAGATGGCAATCTGGACAGTCTGGACGTCGTGCGATTCCTGGTGGGGCAGTGGCCCGACGGGCTCAACGTGCCTGACAAGCATGACGGTCAGAACCCCCTGCATCATGCGGTTGAATTGGGCCGTCTGGAGATGGTGCGGCTCCTGGTGGAGCTGTGGCCCGACGGGGTCAAGGTTTCTGACGGATTCGGTCAGATACCCTTGCATCTTGCGTCTAAAGGGTATGGAAATCTGGACACGGCGCGATTCCTGGCGGAGCAGTGGCCCGACGGGGTCAGCGTGCCTGACAACGATGGTCAGACGCCCCTGCATATCGCAGCTGAGTCTGGTCATTGGGACACTGCCGTTTGGCTCTTTCAGAGGCACCCGCCGCTGCAGCCACTTTCCTTGACTCCCATGTTGGACTGTCGGCTCGTGATTGAGGGGGCCTGCAACAGCAGTGAGGGCAGTCATTCCTGGCGGGGCGCTGCGACAGATCTGCATTGCTCAAATCCAGAACGCCTTTTGAAGCCGGCATTGCTGCGATGGCTGGAGGTCTGCGGCGGGCGCCCCCACTGGTCAGACCGTTTTGGTACGCTTGTGGACCGGCTGGAGGACCCCGAGGCGAAGGACGGATGCACGAATTAGGCTTGAACGTGCTCCCACATAGCTCCTGTACGCCCCTGAAGCTTTAGACGACGTCCGAAGCCGAAATCAAGTGCTCCAAGGTTCGTTGCCCACTGCATCGGTTTCAGGTAGCCGCGGATGAAGCCTTGGTAAGCAAAAGCTCCTGTGGCCCTGAAGGACTTCTTGGAATCCCGTGGGACGCTAGAGGAATTCGTCGGGGGGCTCCTGTCAGATTGGGCCAACTGGGTGAGTATGATCTCCGCCGCAAGCGCAGCCTGCGTCTTCGTGCCGCTGGAGTGGCTGGCAAGCAAGTGGATGCAGGGGCGAGGTAAGGGGCCAGCAGAAGACGAGGTGGTTGCAGATCCATTCTTACCGGGTGCCATAGACTTGGTGGCCAAAGCTTTTGCAAGGCGTGCATGGCTGCTCAGGCTCTGGCGCTGGCTCGAAGTCGCGGTTGCCGTCTTTTGGCTCGGCTTCTCGCTCTTGCTCATGAACTGGGTGTGGTGGGTGCCCCTGGTGGCACTGACCTACATTGTCCCGGCAGTCCCATTCCACGGAGTCTGGCACCTGCTCCGAGAGCCCGTGCTGGCCATCATGACTCGGGGCACTGCTGCACAGGCAAAACGAATTCTGGGGCGCGATGCCTGGTAGAAGTAGTAGTCGTCGTAGTCGTATGGCTGTAGCAGACAGTAGCAGTCGTAGGTTCACCACGAGTGACGGGTAGGGTTGAGAACCGTAGCCTCAGTACAGGTGGCTGGTCTCCTTCGCACAGTTGTTCTGTCAGCAATATTTATGGTGGCATTTGGTGCTGACCAATTCCGTGTGTTGGAAGACAGTCCTGTGCTGCAGACTTGGGTATTTGACCACATGCTGAACCCCCTCTACTCCAAGTGGTATACACTGACTCTAGATGGGTGGCGTGAGAGTCGACTCCATGATCACTGGTTGTTTCAATGGGCTCCGGACATAACCGGTTTCGACCTGTTCGCACTTGTGAGAGACCTGCTCCTGGGCTTGGTCCTCCTGTACATGGTGAGTTTGCTTTGCATGGCCGTACTCAGATGCATGCTCCACTGGATTGATGGGTGTGGCGACCGTCCTCAGTCCATGCCAGACAGCGACACCATGAATAGGTTGAGACAGCAGGTGGTCCAGGGTTTGCTCAAAACACCCAGGGACAAGTTTCCCGATGCAACTGATGTGCACGGGAAGATCGAACCCGTCATGGCTCTTACTTGGCCCTGGCGCGGCGGGGGGCTGTTGCAACGTGTGGCTTTGCTGCTGCTGGATGTCGGCCTTGACATCAACACTGTTTTCACTTTCCTGGCCGCGCAGCAGTACGTGCTTGCTGCCATGACAGTCTTCCTTATGGTCCGCAGCTGCCTCAAGCAACTGTTGATCCTCGCCCCTTGGCGTCTTCGCGAGGCCTGCTAGGGCGCGCTGCTGATTCGGCATCCAGTGCTAGAAAGTTGTTTTAGCAGCAGTTTATAGTCCCCTTTGTCTTGTAGAAAAGGTGGATAACAGCCTGAACCCTTAAAGTCCATTTTGATCTTCTTCTGAAAAGACTCTTGTTTTCGAGGTCGACCAGGGACTCAACATTTGATATCAAGGGAAAGTGACTACTTCGACAGTCATTCGATTATGTTTACTTTCCAGCATTTGCAATAGAACTCAATCCTGTTTTGGTCTATCTGGAAGCCTTGGCCTGCATGACCGTCGTGGAACGCAATGAGGAACTGACCATTTGCTAGGCAGCGCCCTAAACCTTATAAACCCTATACCCTGTCAACCCTAAACCCTATAAAACCCTAAAAACCCTAAAAACCCTAAAACCCCTAAAAACCCTAAAAACCCTAAAAACCCTAAAACCCTATAGAGAAAAACCATTCAATACAAGCGTGAAATTTTCTGTCCTTTAAACAAGCCTTGCCTCGCAACTTCACCCGCGCTTCAAGCCGATTGCCACCGACGCCTGGTGTGGTTTAGGGTTTAGGGTTTAGGGTTTAGGGTTTAGGGTTTAGGGTTTAGGGTATCTCCAAGTCAAGAGTGTTTCTAGAGCTTCCCTACTCAGAGCCAAGCTTCAAGCCTCATGCCTGGGTAGGCGATCCTCGCGAGCCACCAGCGGGGCATCGTGCGGAAGGACCTCAGGGACTTCTTAGAGGCGGCTCACCGTGATTTAGGGTTTAGGGTTTAGGGTTTAGGGTTTAGGGTTTAGGGTTTAGGGTTTAGGGTTTAGGCTAGGGTTTGCTTTTTGTGCGTGTAATTAGGAAATTCTGGCAAACCGGTGAATGGGAGAGTTCATGTATGCAGCTTGTGCTAGAACTTTGTTGATCGCTCCAGCCTAGGACCGGACTTCCTCAAATCACCAAAAATAGTTTGCTAGGATGCCCAGTAGTACCCTTATTCCCTTTTGGGGGGGGGGTTTAGGTTCCCTTATAAACCCCTTTAAGCAAAAAAGGGCACCCTTTTTAAGCCTAGGTTACTGGGCAGCCTAGTTTGTATTCGCAGCAGCTAAGGAGGAGAAACGCTCAGAGGCTTTCTACTGTGGCTGCATCACGGGCTACTCCATCTGCTTTTCCGCGAAGACTGCTGATCAAGTGCTCGTGCAGGTTTGCAGTCTCTTGCTGAGCACATGGCTTTTCTCAGGCTGCCCATCTCGGAGCAAATGCTGGCGAAACAGGAAAATGTTGGTTTGCGGGGTGTGTTTCGGTCAGTTGGTGCGTGGTAGTTGCAGGCTATGCTGTGCGAGTGTGCGACCTGGACTTCGAAATGGATGAGGAAAGGGTAATGGATGAGGACAGGGTTTAGGGTTTAGGGTTCAGGGTTTAGGGTTTAGGGTTTAGGGTTTAGGGTTTTAGGGTTTTAGGGTTTTAGGGTTTTAGGGTTTAGGGTTTAGGGTTTATGAGGACTTCTCAGAAGACTGCGCAGCCCAATCCATTCCCCCTTGTAGGATCGCGAGTAGCAGGGGATGCGCAAACCTTAAAAGCCAAGCCCACGAAGACACCCTAAACCCTAAACCCTAAACCCTAAGCCCTAAGCCCTAAACCCTAAACCCTAAACCCTCAATGACACGACCCAAGCCGGACGCGGTAAGCATGTGAGCAGCATTCCCCGCTCTTTTTAGGTGCACACTTCGCCACGTTTACAACTGATTTTTTTGAGTAGTTGCCTTCGCCTTAAATTTACACCTCCAGTGCCCAGCACACGTAGTTCGCATGGGCTTGCGACGCCAGAACACTACCAAACTTCTCTCAGTTTCTTTTGGACGCCAGGAATTCTAGCTTACAAACATGTGCGAGGGCCTTGGCCGGTGTGGCTGTGTATTGTATATCTTCAAGTACTACGGAAGTGAATGGTTCGGAGGCCAGCTCGCAGTTGGCCATTAGGCTGACTGGTGGACAGCAACGAGTGAATAAGATCTGGTCGACTTCTAGGACACTTTCAGGCGGCTGGATGTGTCTACGGAACATGCAGCTTCAATATGCGCAAATAAGTCGGCAGCCTTGCCTCAGACGTGTGTTATTGCTCTTCATTGCGAAGCTAGTCCCCATATCTTGAGGCTGCGACATATTATCGCTCTCTTTTTGACAACACATCCTCCAGACCAGTCGCCAACGTTATACAATATCTTATGCATTATCTTTTTTCCATTAATTATCGCATACTTACCCTACCGTGCTTATTGCCTTAGACTATCTGAGATGACCTTAGATTATCTTGGACTGTTAAAAAGATCTTGGAGTGCCTTAGATTGTTGTCGAGTTTTTCAGATTCTCTTAAAGTGGAGGATAAAAAATTAAAAGGAGTTATGGAAGTTTTGCCGAATGAGGAGGCACCCCCAACTCTGGGTCAAGACGCTCCTTCAGAAGATGCCCCAGCGGAGGCGTGGAATGCTCTGTAGGGTTTAGGGTTTAGGGTTTAGGGTTTAGGGTTTAGGGTTTAGGGTTTAGGGTTTAGGGTTTAGGGTTTAGGGTGAGCTCAAGGACGTGAAATCGGTAAGGGTCCCCGGGGGGATTGGTCCAGCTAAAGAATTTTCATCGACAGGTCCTGAACACGGCTTTTGTGTTAAGGGTTTGGGGTTTGGGGTTTAGGGTTTAGGGGTTTAGGGGTTTAGGGGTTTAGGGGTTTAGGGTTTAGGGGAACTGTTGGGAGCATGGAGCAGTAATCAAGTTGCCAAGATGAAAATGAGGCACGCGCAAAGTGGAGAAATGGCAGGGCCGACTTGGCATGATATCAGGAGTCGTGCGCAACCCTTCGAAGAGAGAGCTTCGAGAGTAAGCCGTCCCTGGACCTTTCCGCCTAAACCCTAAACCCTAAACCCTAAACCCTAAACCCTAAACCCTAAACCCTAAAGCCTAAACCCTAAACCCTAAACCCTAAACCCTAGATGCATTTCTGTCACAGGCAAGATCTCCAATTGTGTTCCTGAGTTATCCCAACCCCAGCGCTCAGCACAGCAGGGCAGGACGGCGCTGCCCCTGCCTTCAGCCGACTTGAAGTAGGGTTTATTTTTCTGTTTTTGGTGAGTGTATATAAGGTTCCTTTTTTAATATTGGTGAGTGTATATATTTGGTGTCCTTTTGGGGATACAAGAAATAAAAACCCTACTTCACATGAGTTCCTCCCAGGGCACCGTAGAATATCACCTGAGCTGTGAGCAGACATTTGTGTCCGATCTCTAGAGAAGTCGAGCTGCCGGCATCGAGAATTTCATCTGAGTTGCGATGCCGTTCTCGAACCAACAGCTCTCAAACTCCACACCCCAAACTGGCCCAAACTGGCAGTAGTATACAAATCATTGAGCATAGTAGTGGTGAGAGCCAAAGAAATTGTCTTGAATTGAAGATGTCACCTGCCCTGTTTTGTGAGCCCTTATGGCGGCATTTTGGATTGAACAATTCCTAGTAGTAGGTAGCCTTTAACCTTTTTGGGGTAATATAATCCCCTTATAATCCCAAAGGTTAACCTTTAATTCCCCCAGGTTACTGGACAACTAAGATTTTGCGACAGGCTGCGGACTCTCCTGCACAACAGATGCCTCAGAACGCAGAGCTTGATGAGACGGCTGCCATCTCCGCAGTTGCCAGTGACGTGAGGGTGGCGGCCGACAGTATCTCAGTTTGAACCCTAAACCCTAAACCCTGAACCTGAAAACCTGAGGCAGGCACTTCGGCCCGAAAGGGCAAAAAGTCCAAGCGAAGAGTCAAGAGTCAACGGGGCAGAAGCTTCCAGAAACCCGGATTTTCCAAGCGCTGTGATTTAGGGTTTAGGGTTTAGGGTTTAGGGTTTAGGGTTTAGGGTTTAGGGTTTAGGGTTTAGGGCTGTGAGCCAGTACAGAGAACTGCCGGCAAGTCTCGCGTTGAAGCCATGCAGAAGGCTTGAAAGGCCTGAGCGGCTGACTCAGATCTCGCCAATAAGCTGAATGCAGTGATCTGGGTTTAGGGTTTGGGGTTTTGGGTTTAGGATTTAGGGTTTAGGGTGGCACTGGCAGGCACAGACTGGAGCAAGTGTTTGGCCGCTACACGGCTTCACCTTTTCCTCAGATCCCCAAAGCCCTCACTTCTTGATAGCTTCAAAGAGTGTCAGGAGGCCAACGCATCTCATGACACAAAGGATGGGCCTGGGATTCTGGGACGGGTGGAACTTCCCTTCGTATGATGCTCTTACGAAGGGCTTATATGAAGCAGGGTTTATATTGCTGTTTTTGGTGAGTGTATATAAGGTTCCTTTTCAATATTGGTGAGTGTATATACTGGGTGTCCTTTTGGGGGTACAAGAAATATATACCCTACTTCATATCATGTAGGAGTAAACTGTTACTCCTTCTTTGGCGTACAGTTTTTTTTGCAGTCGCGATGGCTGCTCGAGGATGTGCTGAGCACAGCGGATGCCAGGCCTCATGGCCTGTCCTCTTCTCGCTAGGCAGAGTAAATTCGCCGCGTGGAAAGTGGGGGTTTAGCGTTTAGGGTTTTGTGTCGATGATCTTAAGATCTGCGACAGCAGCTGATACGGAAGCCAACACACACTATATGTATATATACATATATATATATATATGTATACATATCATATATATATATATATACACCATTATATACCCGATTCAGGAATACTCTCTGGGCCCTCGCGCGGCTTCGAAATGCTGCGGGCACCCAGCCCACAGGGCTTGCCAGCAAGGTGGACACTGCGTTCACGGCGGGCGTTTTGAGGTTTAGGTAGGGTGTAGGGCTTAGGGTTTACAAGTGTTTAGGGTTAGGGTTTATATTATAAACCCTAAACCCTAAACCCTAAACCCTATTATAAGGTTAGGGTTTAGGGTTAGGGTTGAGTTTGGGGTGTTGGGGTCTACCTGAAGACTTTGGTGCAGGAGCTTGTCATCTTTTCCTATTAGGGATCCAAGTACGCTGCACTTAAAGCGACTACATCGGAGAGCCTTCTTCGCATGGTCTATCCGTGCTTTTGCCCCAATGGCCTTAAACATGCCTACCAGCACCCCTTTTCCCCAATCTTCACTCTGAGAGCCTCAAGTGCCTTGAGGGCGTAGGGTTTAGGGAATTGGGTTTTTTGCGCCTAGTCGAAACAGTAGAAGTACTACTGCCTAAACCCTAAACTCTAAATTTGGGTCACACTTGGATGAACCTAACGTAAACCCTGTCAGGCCCTAGAGCCTTAGAGACCGCGTGAAGGCTTCATTAATTAGTGCATTTCGACCCTCCCAGCTCCAGAGCCCTAAATCACGAAAGCTTCCTAGCACTTTAACCCCTCAACTCGGCCCTAAACCCCAAACCCTAGAAAGCCCAGGGTCCACGGCCCTTTTCGCGAAGTCACCATGTAGGCAGCAGCTGCCTTGGCGAGCTACGGCAGCAACAAGGCCTCGGCAGTTTCCGGTACTTACCGTGGTAGGGCAAAGGTTTATACGGCTTGGGGTATTAAAGGGTTTAGGGTTTTTGAGGATTTAGGTTTTGATGGTTTAGGGTCTGGGGTTTGGGGCACAAGGTTTAAGGGTTTTCCAGTTTTTACGTAGCATGGGAGGGCTGGGTGGAGTGCTTAACGTATAGGTTCAGGGTATCAGTATTTGGGGTATAGGGTTTCGGGTTTAGGAGTAAAGGTTGATTAAAGGGTTTATGGTTGTAGGGTTAAAGGTCCCTTGTAGACCCTAGACTTGCAAGCCTACAGCCCTATAGCATGTTAAACCCTCAGGAAGCCCCACTTTTTGGGCCTAGGCTAGGCTTTCCAGTCGCTATAAGGAGCCCGAGGCCCGAAACCCTACACCACAGAGTAAGTGGGCCGGCTTGGCGGGTTTCAGACCCTGGCCTAAACCCTAAACCCTAAACCCTAAACCCTAAACCCTAAACCCTAAACCCTAAACCCTAAACCCTAAACCCTAAACCCTAAACCCCAAAGCCCAAACCCCAAACCCAAAACCCTAGACCCTAGACCCTAAACCCTAAACCTTCCGCCTGCAGCCGTCAGTCCTGGCACCTAATTGCCCTCAAACCGATGAAACCTTAGAGCCCTCTCGAGCCCTCTGGAGGTTTCGAGGTTACGAGGCTTAGGGTTTAGGGTTTAGGGTTTAGGGTTTAGGGTTTAGGGTTTAGGGTTTAGGGCTTACCTTGAACCCCCATGAACCCCATGCCGCCTACACCCTTACAGGCCCCAGAGCGGCAGCTGAAGCCGCAGGACATCAGCAACGGCCCGTGCACGCGGCTGCACGTTGTACAGCTAGTGGCCCCCGAGTTCTAAGGCTCTAAGGAAGGGATGGGGGAGTGGGTGGGATCTAGATCCTCGTCGTTCTCCGATACCTTTGCCAGAGACTGAGGATTTAGCGTGGTCGTGTTAAGTGGTGGGCCAGGCGTTTTGCATTCGGGTCCTATGTTAATAGGTTTAGGATCAAAACCCTTTAAACCCCCGAAAACCCTAAGCTCCAGAAACCCTGAACCTGCAAGTGAGGGTGGGGAGGAGGAAGAGGAGAAGAAGGCTCAGAAACGACCCTAACCCTAAACCCTAAACCCTAAACCCTAAACCCTAAACCCTAAACCCTAAACCCTAAACCCTAAACCCTAAACCCTAAACCCTAAACCCTAAACCCTAAACCCTAAACCCTAAACCCTAAACCCTAAACCCTAAACCTCCCAAAAACCTGCGACATCGGACTGCGGGGCTTCTCTTCCTAGCGCACCAAACCTCTGTGAACACTGCGAAGCCTGTTGGGGGGTGTAGAGGTTGAGGTTTTTGCGTTTGGGGTTTGGGGCCCTCTGAAACAAGTGCAAGGAGTACAAGATTTAGGGTTTAGGGTTTAGGTTTTAGGGTTTAGGGTTTTGGGCTTAGGGCTGAGGGCTGAGGGATTAGGGCCGTTTGAAGCAAGTACATGGAAGTCTTGCCTGGTTTCCACGATACCTTGCCAAGCAACCCTCTCGACATCGACGGGCGGAAGCAGCTTGAATGGAAATGTCTTCAGGTCGCATGTTTCTTGCTCTGTTCATCGAAAACAGGTGCACTTCTAGCTTGGTAGCCCAGTGGTACCCTTTGCCCTTTTTTTTGGGGGTTCTGGGTTCCCTTATAAAGTAACCAACCCCCCCCCAAAAAAAAAAAAAAAACGGGTCCCGTTTTATTCTAATATGGCTCAGTAGTAGAGTAGGTAACCTTTAACCTTTTTGGGTTAATTTTTTTCCCCCTTCAAACCCCAAAGGTTAACCTTTAAAAGCCCTAGGTACTGGACAACTAAGATGGTAAACCCTAAACCCTAAACCCTAATTAAACCCTAAACCCTAAACTCTAAACCCTAAACCCTAAACGTTACTGGGCTACTAGGCTAGGCAATTCTGCCTTTCGGGCCATGACGGTTGATTTGTCTGCCCTTTGGCTGATGAGGGGCTTGCCTTGGGGCTTAAGGTTCAAGATTCTGCGGTTTAAGTGGGGTTTAGGTTTTAGGGTTTAGGGTTTAGGGTTTAGGGTTTAGACGATTTAGGGTTTTGGGGTGGCCTTGCCTAAGAGAGCTCAAGCCTCCTGCTGTAGGCCGCGCTTGGTGACTTTGCTTCATGGTTTGCTCTTATTTTAGGGCTTAGGGTGTTTTAACGTTAAGAAAACCCTATCCAGGGTTTTGGGTTTTTTTTTAAACGTTAAGCAAACCCCTAACTGCAGGGGGTTCTTAAGGGAAGCTTAGGGAGCCTTGGGGCGTGAGTGAAACGGAACCTTGGGTTACATACCCCTTAGGGTTTAGGGTTTAGGGTTTAGGGTTTAGGGTTTAGGGTTTAGGGTTTAGGGTTTAGGGTTTAGGGTTTAGGGTTTAGGGTTTAGGGGAATCCCCTCCTTTAAAAACAGTATATATATATATGTAAGTTGCTGAAGGGAGGTGGGGTGCTCAAAGCCTAGGCTACAGGTTAAGCGCTCTGGCAGGTTTGTTCAATGGTACCCCAAGCTACTCTCACCCTGATTTCCCTAAACCCTGAACCCTAAACCCTAAACCATGGGGGTAGTCTTAGATTCGGGGAACCACTTTAACTTGCGAATAAACCCGTGGCTTTCGAGCTTAGGTCGGTGCCATTTTGGCCATTTTGGTTCAGATCCGTGTACCGAACGCTCCCCGCGGACGTGACGGTCCGCAAACGAACGTTGCCCCGGCTGGTTAGAGCGGGAAGCTCCGGCATTGTAGGCTGCAAATACTGCTGCGCTGGGATAAGAGCATTTAGGGCTCCAGTTTAGGGTTTATAGGGCTTGGGGTTTAGGTTTTCGGATTTAGGGTTTAGGGTTTAGGGTAGGAAGCACCTCCAGCCCTCCCGAAACAACAAAGCCGCCATGTCGCTGCCGCTGCATCTGCCGCTGAAAGAGGGGCGGCGCACCCAGGTTATCCCAAATTACAAGGCTTAGGAGACCAACTACGGTTTCGCATGCGCCCACCTAGGCGACTCCAGGTTTAGGGTTTAGGGTTTAGGGTTTAGGGTTTAGGGTTTAGGGTTTAGGGTTTAGGGTTTAGGGTTTAGGGTTTAGAGTTTAGAGTTTAGAGTTTGTTGGTTAGTGTCTAGTTTATTTCCCCTGCCCCGGACCGTTAATGCCTAATTGCCCCTGCCCCGGACCCAGTTTACGAATGGTTCTGTCTCCCTTTGTGCAAGGATTCACGAAGGTGTTTCTGAGGATCTTCCCCCCCTCCCTTCCCCCCCCCCCTGGGGTTTCTGACTAGGACCCAGAGTAGGCTGTTATTCCCTTTTTTCGGGTTCCGGTTCCCTACAAGCCCCTTTAAACCAAAAAGGGTACTCTTTTTCTCTTGCGTCTAGGTGAATTGTCAGGCGTGCATAGGGTTTCGGAATACCGGAATACTCGATTCCGATTTTTTTGGAGCGCTCTCTTCAGGCATCAAGGGACTTAGTGACAGGTTCATCATACTTTTTGAGATTGAGCCATTGTGAAGCTGTGCCCTTGCTCACCACTTCGTGTTTCAGAGCCAGGGTGGCCAGCTGTGACATTTTGGTTCTAAATGAAAGGGCCTAAGCCCTAAACCCGAAACCCTAAACCCTAAATCCTAAACCTAAACCCTAAACCCCCCCCCCTTTTCGGGGAACCTTACTCAAATATCCCACGGACTAAGTTCAGCCTTCTCTTTCAACTGGCAAATGCCCTTTAACATGGATGAGGGTGAGAGCATCATGCGTGAGGACATGCAACCCTAAACCCTGAACCCTAAACCCTAAACCCTAAACTCTAAACCCTAAACCCTAAACCTTCGACCCTAAACCCTAAACCCTACAACACCGGCCGTGCTGTCTGATGCCGCAGCTCGCCGTGAGGGGCGTGTGTGTGAACAACATGTCTGAGAGTCACCCAGCATCCTGTTGCTCATCCCGGCCTGTTGGTTGTTCCGCCTCACATGTGCAGCTTTCTTTGGCTGGTCAGGCCAAGCGATTGACGAGCTCCGGTGCAAGTCCTTCGGCTTTGGCACGGAGTGGTGAGCAGTCCTGAGCTGGAAGAAGGGGGCATCTATTGCTCGGGAGCATCGTTCTCCTGCGAGCACTTCCTTGCCCCACTGCGACAACAAGCACGTCGTGTATGGGCTTGGCATATACTGAACCCTACACTAGCCCTAAACCCTAAACCCACAGACTACAGTCGCTCCGAGTGGTGCGACATGGCCAGAGCGTCAAGGTAAACAAGCCACCCCGGGCGCCGGGCGCCTCGCCAGACTGCTGATGCTAAGTGACTCAGATCCTATAAACCCTAAACCCTAAACCCTAAACCCCAAGCCCTAAACCCTAAACCCTAAACCCTAAACTCTAAACCCTAAACCCTAAACCCTAAACCCTAAACCCTAAACCCTACCCTAACCCTAAACCCTAAACCCTAAACCCTAAACCCTAAACCCTAAACCCTAAACCCTAAACCCTAAACCCTAAACCCTAAACCCTAAACCCTAAACCCAAGTCTTGACAGGTTGGATGCCTTCGGAAGCTATGGCTCCGCCAGGGTCCAGGGCCGCTTGGGCTGCAAACTCGGGGTCTCAGGGGAGGTTTTAGGGTTTTAAGGCGTTTTAGAATTTTTAGGGCTTAGGGTTTAGGGTTTAGGGTTTAGGGTTTAGGGTTTAGGGTTTAGGGGTCTTCAGGGCTCAGGGGAGGTTTTAAGGCTTTAGGGCTGTTAGGGGTTTGCATTTTAAGGCCTGTCATTAAGGGTTTTTAGGGGGCATTTAGGATTTGAGGGGCGTTTCAGAGTTTTAGGAGGTTTCGGTGTTTTTAGGAGGTTTTGGGAGTTGTTTTGATGTTCTACGAGGTATTTGGGTTGTTTAGTGGGTTTTTAGGGTTTGTTAAGGAAGTTTTAGGGTTTTAGGATGTTTAAGTATGCTTTCGGGTTTTATACGGGTTTACGATGTTACGGGTTTATGGGTGTAGGGAATGTAGGGTTCAGGGCTCATACTGTGCGGTTTTACGCGGCGAGGCTTGAAAGGTTTTAGCGCACCTTGGGGGTTTGGATGTTTGGTAGAGTTCAGGGCTTAGGGCTGAGGATCTCGGCTACTTGTGGGCACCAGTTTTTGAAAGGCTGAGCAATATCCTCCGTTTAGGGTTTAGGGTTTAGGGTTTAGGGTTTAGGGTTTAGGGTTTAGGGTTTAGGGTGTAGGGTTTATGGTTAAGGCCTTAGGTTCTTGGGCCTAGTTAAAGCTCTAGAGGCTGTACCTGAAACACTGAGCAGGCCATGCCAAGTCGGTGCAACTCCCCTTGGCTTAGGGTTTAGGGTTTAAGGTTTAGGGCTGAGGGTTTGGGGTTTGGGGTTTAGGGTTTAGGGTTTGGCCGGGGCTGTTCTACGTTGGGATCCCCTTCATTTCTGTGGGACCTTCGCGTGAATTGAGGAGTCACATATGGGTTGGAGGTAGAGAGAAGGTGGGACCAACAACAACAGGGAGCTTGCACCTTCCCTGGGTTTAGGGTTTAGGGTTTAGGATTTAGGGTTTAGGGTTTGGGGTTTAGGGTGTAGGGTGTAGAGTTTAGGGTAGGGCTTCGGGGTTGAGGGTGCATGGTTATAGGGCTTAAGGGTAGTACTCTCTGGACTGCTAGTGGCTCAACCTCCACCTGTGCCATGTCCCTACTACACAACTCCCTGGTTCTTAGTCTGAGGGCCCGATGTAATCCCTTGAAGGGTATATCTAGGGACCCTCATTCCCTCATCCCCTACTAAGAACCAGGGAGCCATGCGACCCCACTCGCTTGCAGAGGTCTATTCCGCGGCCGGCCCAAGATCAGGCCGACGCTCAGCAGCTCCCATCTTTTAGTGAGCAGGTTGGTTCCGGTGAGCATGTTCGTTACTCATTTGGGTATTTCCCAAAATAGGGGTGCACTTCTTTTTACCCCTAAATAGGATAGAATCCCCTTAAAGGGATCCCCAACAAGGGTACCTCCACTTTCGGAAGCCCAGATGTGCCGAAGAATCCGATCGGGGGCACAGTATCTTTTCGCATCCTTCAGACAGACGACACCCACGGTACGAAAGCAGCAGTTTCCCGTCCTAGAAGCTTCTCTTTAAAGTGGACCCCATCTAGACCTTGCCTAAGCCGCAAAGGTGTACGCGCGTATGTTTACCCTGAACCCTAACCCTGAAACCCAAACCCTAAACCCTAAACCCCAATCCCTAAACTTTGAGAAAAAGGTCCAACACTGTAGCCCACAATATGGGTTTAGGGTTCAGGGCATCTGTGGCTGAAGGGATTAAGACTCGCACCCCTAGTACCCCCGAAAGGTTCCCCTCAATACTCCCAACTAGTATGGCCCTTCTACCGCCATAAACTTAGTAGCTGAGTCAGTACACTTTACACTTCTTGGGAGACCCTACTCCCCTATAGAACTGAAGGTGTGAGTTTTTTTGGTTGGCTTTCTGAACTCAGCAGCTAAGATCGAAATCTTTAGAAAGGCTCCCTAAAACCCAAGGGTGCCGCCTTTAAGGGTCCAGGGTGCAACCCCCAGAGCGACGGAGGCTTTAGGGTTTATACGGGTTAGGGTTTAGGGTTTAGGGTTTGGGGTTTAGGGTTTAGTGTTTAGGGTTTAGGGTTTGGGGTTTAGGGTTTAGGGTTTGGGGTTTAGGGTTTAGGGTTTAGGGTTTAGGGTTTGGGGTTTAGGGTTTAGGGTTTAGGGTACCTGTGATGGAGGTTGAGTCTGCTTCCCATCCTCGCCTCCATCATCATCCCGTGGGCCTTCTTCGCATCCGGGCGGCGGTTTAGGGTTTAGGGTTTAGGGTTTAGGGTTTAGGGTTTAGGGTTTAGGGTTTAGGGTTTAGGGTTTAGGGTTTAGGGTTTAGGGTTTAGGGTTTAGGGTTTAGGGTCGGGGTTTGGGGTTTGGGGTTTGGGTTTTGGGTTTTGGGGCTTGGTTTCCAAGTAACTAGGCTTAACTCGGGTTTTGGGTTTAGGGTTAGCCAGGGTTCAGGGTTTAGGGCTTCGGGTTTAGGGTTTCAGGTCTCGGGTTGGGGTCTAGGGTAAGGGGTTAAAGGATCTTGCTCCGGGATTCTCTTACGGTTTGAGGTTGTTGCTGTTGTTGTCCCGCGGTGCTTGGTTTAGGTTTTTTAGTGCTTCGTGTAAGCGTGGGGGGACACGGATTCCAGGGGTCATGGTCGCGCATATTGGGTTAGGCCTACCCCTAAACCCTAAACCCTAAACCCTAAACCCTAAACCCTAAACCCTAAACCCTAAACCCTAAACCCTAAACCCTCCTCGAGGGCATGGGCTTTTGACCTGACCCTGGAGGCCCTTCATGGAAGTTACCCTTTCGGAAGCATCCGGAACTCCAAACCCTGAGAAAAGGCCCGAAATCCCTAAAAAAACCCTAAACCCCAAATCCTAAGCCCCGATCAACCCGAAACCCCTCTTTTCGAGTTTGGGGCCCCGCCCCGCCCCGAAGCCCCCTCCCTCAAAAGGCTTTGACGTACATCGCGCTGGCCTCGTCCGTGCATTTCGTGGCAGCTTGGTTTGTTCAGATCCTCAACCATAAGCCGCTAAAAAAGCCCTCCTCCAGGTGTGTGCTACAGATTTTTGGTTTATAGAAATTGTACAGGGTTTGGGTCCGGAGTTTCGGGCGGATCAGGCTTTCGGGCATAGGAGTTGGCGTGAAACACCCGCGGACTGAACTTGTATCCATCTAAGAAGTATTCAACATGTCCTTTGGGCATACCCTTGAAAGCAACTAAGGGGTATAGTAAAAGCTTTCCGCATGTTCTCCTTCTCCAGGTTACGGGGTATCGGTTTGGGGTATGTTGAACTGTTCTCAGAACACAGGGTGCCGTAAGGGAAGTGGGGTGGGGGGGGGGGTGGCGGGGGGGATTGGGTTAAAACTACATCTCTCTGGTTTGTTAGGGCTATGTAGACATGTATTTTAAAACAACCCCAGTTTAGGGTTCAGGGTTTAGGGTTTAGGTTTAGGGTCCAGGGTTTAGGGCTTAGGGCTTAGGGTTTCGGGACATATATTTCAACTGCATTATGTATGTAGGGTTATTAAGCCTTCAGCACCGGTTCATAGATCGACCCATCTTTTCCCATAGATCTCCTCGGATCACGCGTTGAAGTTCTTGTGCTGGAGAAGTTCGGGGGAGAGGAAGCTCTAAACCCTAAACCCTAAACCCTAAACCCTAAACCCTAAACCCTAAACCCTAAGCGCGCATGAAGGGTAGACTGCCTCGATGTCGCGCGCGCACGGTGAGTTGAGAGGGGTTCTGAGCTTCAAACTCTACCAATTGCTTAAGAGCCCCCAATAAAAGGGTTTTGGGGTTGAGGGTTTAGGGTTTACGGTTTAGGGTTTAGGGGTTCATGGATGAAAAATATTTCCCTTATAAGAGTAATATAGGGATTATTGTTTTCGTTTTTCGGGGGTTCTTAAGCATATATATATATATAGTAGTTTAGCCTGCCATTCCTACTGGTTGGGTATTAACCTTTTCGGCTATACATTTCCAAGTTGCTTCACTATAATTCCAGGTTCTTCCTATTTCAAATCAAAAGTGAACCTTTTTTGGGGGGTAGGGTATTCAGCCGATAACCCTAAACCCTAAACCCTGAACCCTGAACCCTGAACCCTAAATCCTATGTGTTCGCTGTTGTGTTGCACGTTTAGGTTATCATCCGACTGAAGCGGAGGGTGCCAGGAACCAGGAGCCCAAAGCCCAGGATCCTGTACCAACCCTAAACACTAAACACTAAACCCTAAACCCTAAACCCTAAACCCTAAACCCTAAACCCTAAACCCTAAACCCTAAACCCTAAACCCTAAACCCTAAACCTTAAACCCTAAACCCTAAACCCTAAACCCTAAACCCTAAACCCTAAACCCTAAACCCTAAACCCTGTCCTACAGCCAAGGACACACTGACACCCTAAATCCCCAAACCCCCAACAAACCCCCAAAACCCTAAAACCCCGAACCTCCAAACCAAACCCCCCCCCCCCTCAAAAAAGAATCGAATACTACGAATCAGAATAATAAGAAACAACACATATATGTGTATATATATGTATATTATATATATATATACATATATATATATATCATCCGCAAAACCCCAAACCCTGAGTCGTGAGGCCCCGTGGCAGACGTTCGCCGCAGTGGCCGGTGGAGCCCTGCTTCTGTTGTGCCTGAAAGCCCAGGGGGGACTGCGGAGCCTCATCCTAAACCCGAAACCACCTTGAAACCTGAAACCCTAAACCCTAAACCCTAAACCCTAAACCCTAAACCCTAAACCCCAAACCACCTTAAACCCTGAAACCCTAGACCCTAAACTGCCTTGAACCCCAAACCCTGAAGCCCTACTCCAGACGGCTCGCGGCCTAGGGCGTAGGGTCGCTTGGGGGCTTTTCGAGTTTGTTGCTAGATAGGACCAACTAGCAGTCCATATTAGGGATTATATAATAGGCAGTACTAGAATCCCTATTAAGGACTGTTAGTATAAGGGGGAACATCCCAACCCTAAACCTTAAACCGTAAACCCGAGACCCTGAAACCCTCTTTAAATTGTGGGTTCCATTCTGGGTCCTTATTAATATAGTACGGCATTCGGGTTGAGGATTTAGGTTTTAGGGTAAAGGGTAAAGGGTAAAATGCTCCCCAAAGGGAACCGTAATTTCGAGAGCTTCCCTATCGGGTTGAAGAGGAATTTGTTTTAGGAGTATGTTTCGGAATGTTTTTCAGAGGGTTTAAAGGATCAACCTAGCTTCTGGTTTGGGGGTTAAGTTTAGGGTTGAGAGGTTCAGAGTTTAGGGTTTAGGGTTTAGGGTTTAGGCTGTAGTGAAATATGGCCCATCCTACACTCCAAACCCTCAGCAGCCACCCCCAAACCCTATGAGGCTATGAGGCTAGTTTTGAGGACATGCTGCACCCAGATTGGCTTGCCAACGGGCCTGAGATGCACGAAGGGCCTATCCTACCCAAAGCCGTGCGTGCCAGAGCTGCTAGACCGGACGCAAAGCAATTCTACGGCTTCTGGGGCAGTTGTGTCTTGGCGCAAGGGACCCGTCCGCCAGACCCTTGCAGACGGCGATTCTCACAGGGCTTTCTCTAAGGGCTACGCCAAGGCGGTGACAAAGCACAAGCTCCCTCGTGGCCACAAACCCTTGCCTCCGGGGCAGCTCTTCAACAGTCCCTCCTTTCCTACGATCTGAAGTGGACCCTGTTTCCGTTTTCTCAGGGTTCCCTGATAATCCCTTTAAAACCGAAAAGGGCGCCCTAAACCCTAAACCCTAAACCCTAAACCCTAAACCCTAAACCCTAAACCCTAAACCCTAAACCCTAAACCCTTTTTTATTCCTAGGTTACTGGGTTTAGACTTTCCTACGGCACCTTCTGGTGGAGCCGAAGCCCTAAACCCCAAGCCCTTCTACTTCAATCTGCGCTTTCCCTAAACCCTAAACCCTAAACCCTCAACCCTAATTAAACCCTAAACCCTACAAGCCCTAAGTCCTTGTCTGTGCAGAGGATGGCTTGATACAAGCCTGCTGGGGATGCGATGTAGGGTTTAGGGTTTAGGGTTTAGGGTTTAGGGTTTAGGGTTTAGGGTTTAGGGTTTAGGGTTTAGGGTTTAGGGTTTAGGGTTTAGGGTTTAGGGTTTAGGGTTTAGGGTCATAGGGTCATAGGGTTTAGGGTTTAGGGTTTAGGGTTTAGGGTTTAGGGTTTAGGGTTTAGGGTTTAGGGTTTAGGGTTTAGGGTTTAGGGTTTAGGGACCCTCAGCCCCTTTGTTTCAGCGGATTCCAGCGGAGGTCTGCAGCGACCCTGGCAAAACTAATCACCCTAAACCCTTCAAACCCACCGTACCCACCAAACCCGACAACCCTACAAACCCTACAAATCCTACAAACCCTACAAACCCTACAAACCCTACAAACCCTACAAACCCTACAAACCCTACAAACCTTTAGCCGAAAATCTAAGGCACTACGCTCCGGAACCCCTAAACCCCTGGGGTCCACGCTGCCTAAACCTCAATGTGCTCTCAGGCTTCTTCTTCGCCTGGTTGGACCGCAAAGTCCGCGGAACGGATCCGAAGCAGATGCACCCGCGCCCAGCATGTCCAAAATTCGGGTTGAGGGTTTAGGGGTTAGGGTTTAGGGTTTAGGGTTCATAGGGTTTAAAGGTTACAAGTAGCCTTCAAAAGACGTTTCAGGTAGTGTTGGGGGTTTTGGGTTTTAGGGTTCAGGGTTTCGGGCTTTAGGGTCGTTTCGTTTTGGGTTGAGGGGTTTCCCTTGTTGATCCGTACCCGGAGTTCTGTAGCGATAGAAAGGGTCTGGAACCCTCCATGCCCTTTTTGTTCTGTCTCTTCCCCCACCCTTAGCCACCCTAAGCCCCAATCCCTAGACCGTAGTTAACGCTACACCCCAAACCACCCCCTTCCCAAGACCCTATTGAACCCTAAACCCCCAACCCCCCCAACCCGAAACCTGAAACCCTAAACCCGAAGCCCTAAACTCTGAACCCTGGTTGACCCTAAACCCGAAACCCGAGTTAAGACTAGTTAACCCTAAACCCGAAACCCGAGTTGAGCCTAGTTAACCCTAAACCCTAAACCCTAAACGCTAAACCCTAAACCCTAAACCCTAAACCCTGAACCCTGAACCCTAAACCCTAAACCCTAAACCCCAAACCGAAAGCCCACTTCAGGGCTTCTCTTCAGCTGTGGGCCCTCTACTTTGTGGTCGCCTGGGTGGTGGGCATCGTTGCCGGCTCCATAGCCTATGCTGCGCAACGCAGCTGCAGAGGTCTAGGGTTGATTT
Organism: Symbiodinium natans; assembly: GCA_905221605.1. Lineage (NCBI taxonomy): Eukaryota > Dinophyceae > Suessiales > Symbiodiniaceae > Symbiodinium > Symbiodinium natans. The sequence continues at coordinate 37,693 of CAJNDS010000067.1, forward strand.
AGGGTCCAGAGTTTTGGGTTCGGTTCTAGGGTTTGGGTTTAGGGTGTAGGGTTTAGGGTTTAGGGTGTAGGGTGTAGGGTTAAGGGTGTAGGTCTTTAGGGTTTAAGGTTTCGGGTCCGTCCTTGGTGTTCTTGGGGTCTAGCCTTCTTGTTTTCAGGTTTAAGGGGCCAAGCTGCTTGATAACAGTCCCCTTGCGGTTTAGGGCTAAGGGTGTAGGCCTTTAGGGTTTAGGGTGCTTTTGCTGAAATACAGCCTTCCTGTGACCCGAATCCCTAAACCCGCAGCAGGAATGATAGCTTCAGTTATGGTTCCAAGGGTGTCTTATAAGTGCAGACTGATTCTCTTTTGCGGTGAGGATCCTTTGGCAGCAGAGATGACTGGGCCAAAAAGCATGGATCGTTTTGGCACCCCACAAACCGGATGCACCGGACGTGTATGTGTCTGTGTATGCGCGTGTAGATAGGTGTGCATCATGTACGTACGCATGTACGTTTTGTGTGTATCCCTATACTTCCAGGTGTAGGGTATGTAGAAGCCCAATACCTAAGCCCTACATCCCCAGATCCTCCGCACAACTCCAACCCCCTAAGCCTCTAAACCCCTCAAAGCCCTTCAACCCGCTGAACCCCCCTAAGCATCCTAAACTCCCCTAAACCCTAGACCCTATAAACCCGAAACCCTAAACCCTAATCCCCCTAAGCCGCAAGCCACTTGGCCCAACGCTGAGGTACACCGAAAAGTGGTTTGAGCCAGCCGGCAGCAGTCGGGGTAGAGACTTGCTTTTGGACCAAATGTACCCTAATTAAACACTCAACCGAAGAGGGTTTTTGATTCCGATGCAGCAATGGGGGCTATGGTCCTAAAGCCTAAACCCTGAACCCTGAACCCTGAACCCTTCTAGGGGTCCATCCTTATGCCTATATCCCCCCCTTGGGAATTATTTTTTGTTTTTATACAACCAAGAGGATATTCAGAATTATATTTTAATTAAGGTTCTCAGGGGAGTATAGATGCCCTAAACCCTAAACCCTAAACCCTGAACCCTGAACCCTGAACCCTGAACCCTGAACCCTTGTAGGGGTCCATCCATATACCCCTTAAGAGATGGTTCAGTGGTCCCCACCGGCGAGGTGCTTCGTTCTTCGGGGCTTCAGCTCTTGCATGAAGTCGGCCCTAGGTTTATGTTTTAGGGTTTAGGGTAGGGTTTAGGGTTTAGGGTCAGGCCCCGGCATGAAAGCTTGGACAGGTCCCAGAGTCAGAGGGTTGTCGTAACCAGAGTTTGGGGTAGGATTAGGCTCAGGGGGTTTAGGGTTTGGGGCTTAGGGTTCAGGGTTTAGTCCGCCCCCCCCCCCCCCCCCCTCCCCCTAGGTCCCCTGCGAGGATGTGACTAGATGAAGCATGGATTCACTGCAGCACCCTTGAAACAGTATTCCTACAATAAACCACCTCTTTTCCTCAGGTGTTCACTGTGAAGGGATTCCCAGTCGGGTTTCCTGTGCCCCAAGGGGCTCCAGCCCTAAACACTAAGCCCTAAACCCTAAACCCGAAACCCTAAACCCCAAACCCTAAACCCTAAACCCTAAGCCCCAAACCCTAATCCCAAACCCTAAACCCTAAACCCTAAACCCTAAACCCTAAACCCTAAACCCTAAACCCTAAACCCTAAACCCTAAACCCTAAACCCTAAACCCTAAACTGCGCCCAGGCTCACACGTCTGAACATCTACAAAGGCCATAGGGTTGCTTCCGGATGTGGACCCTAAACCGCCTAAACCTTAAACCCTAAATCCCTAAACCCTAAACCCTAAGCCCTAAGCCTTTTAAGTCCTCCACCCTAAAACCCTAAGCCACCGGGACCTCTCTCCCAGACCTTCCGATGCAGCATTGCTGGCCATGGTCCTAAACCCTAAACTCCAAACCCTAAACCCAGAAACTTCCTGAACCCTGAACGCTGAAACCTTGTATGGGTCCATGAGTTTAAACGGTGGCTGGGCAAGGGTCCACAGCTTCGTTTTGGCTTGTGTTTCAGGTTGTTGCTTTAAGGGTTTAGGGTTTAGGGTTTAGGGTGTTTTCGAGTTTGGGCTCTAGATTTTTGCGTTGATTTTGGCAGGTGTCTTTGCTAAGAATAATAAATTAGGATGTCAGGGATACCCTTTTTCTAGAGGAAATGCCAAAAACACTCCCCAGGTCCACCAAGGCAAGGCTATTGTCTGTTCTCTAAGTCGTGATTCCTTTTTGGGGCTTGATTGGAAGAAGGCCGCTTGCATGTAGGCTACTTGGACAAGACCAAAGACATTCAGTCCAAAAGCCCCCGAAAGGCTACGTGGCGGCGTGCCCGAAACCCGAAATCCTAAACCTTAAGGCCTAAACCCTAAACCATTAACCCTAGACCCTATATAAACCCTAAACCCCAAACCCCAAACCCCAAACCCCAAACCCCAAACCCCAAACCCCAAACCCCAAACCCCAAACCCCAAACCCCAAACCCCAAACCCTAAACCCTACACCCTGCACCACCTGCCCCTTCTCCAAGGTGTTGACCCTGACGTCTCCAGGCCAGCGTCCTCTCTTGGCTTTTGCCAGGTTTTCGGGCTTGTCAGGGTTTAGGGTTTAGGGCTTAGGGTTTAGGGCTTAGGGTTTAGGGTTTAGGGTTCAGTTCAGCGGCTTCAAGTGGGTTAGGGTTTAGGGTGTAGGGCTTAGGGCCTAGGGTTTTGCATACGCCTCAGCACAACATGCTGGATAATCAACAACTGCACTATAATTTAGATCCCCAAATATAACATCAAATTTCATTGTGTCGTTGCTCTTGTTGCTATGACTAGTATCATCATTATTTTTTATCTTTATCAAAGAGTTTATATGCCTCCACCCATAGTTTATCATTTATCATCTCTATTTATTAGTCCCTGCACGGACAAGGCGCCTCACATTCATGTGGGTGTTGCCCTAAATTCGGTCCTTTTGGGGGAAGGGGTTCCACGTTCCACGAAGAAAGCTTGTGAACACCAGTATCTGAAATCACTTTGTTTAGCCTGTCCTTGCTGTTGTCTAGAAAATGGGAATCCAGCAGTCAACTTAAAAGCCCAAACAACCCAAAAGCCCCATCCCGGAGATTCTGGGTTCCCCTACTACCCTCCTCAAAACGACCTCCCCAGGGTTCCCCCCCATAGTTCAGGTTATTTGGGGATAGTTAAGGTTAGTTAAGGTTACTTAAGGGGGGAACCCAGGGCGGGTAGTAGCCCTAAACCTTAAACCCTAAACCCTAAACCCTAAACCCTAAACCCTAAACCCTAAACCCTAAACCCTAAACCCTACACCCGGGAGGGTGATATAGTAGGGAAACCCATGAAAAGACCAAGCCAAGCAAGGGGTGCGCAGCTCATGGACGCGGGTTCGATCAACTTCCTGCCCGGTGCTCCCATGGCTTCGGCTTTTCAGTCTTTTTTTGTTAGCAGGGTTTAGGGTATAGGGTTTAGGGTTTAGGGTTTGGGGGTTTAGGGTCTAGGGTTTAGGGTTTTAGGGGTCTAGGGGTTAGGGCTTGGGGTTTAGGGTTTTAGGGTTTAGTGTTTAGGGTCTGGCGTTAATTAGGGTTCGTCAAGATGAAGGATCTAGTTTCAAGTTTGCGTACTCCAAGCTGCTCAGCGGACAAAAGGTACAATGGCCTCGGAAATCCTACGCTCTCGAAGCTTGAGCCTTAAACCCTCAACCCTAAACCCTTAACTCTCTGAAGCCTACACCCTAAGCCCTAAACCCTAAACCTTCAACCCTGAAACCCTAAAACCCTAAGTCCTGAGGCTTTAGACTGAAGGGTCCGTTGGAAGCTTGAGGCTTAGGGTTTTGAATTCTTTTGGTTTAGGGTTTAGGGTTCAGGGTATAGGGTTTGGGGCTATGTAATTTCTTGATTCTGTGGCCGTTTAGTCGGGGGTGCGATGTCAGGACATGCTTGCTAAGAGTCGTTCGCTGCAAGTTCCAGGCAAGATTTTTTCCGACACTTTGGTTGCCCCTCAACCCTAAAACACTGAACCATCGACCCGAAACCCTAAACCCGAACACCCTAACACCCTAAAACCCAAAAACCCAAAGTCAAGGAAAGCGGCTAGTCGAACATAAAGCCTTGCGTGCAACTACCTGCATGGTTGCCACATGTTGCAACCAGACGCCCTCAGAGGGTTTATAGCATACATTGGGTTTATAGGGTTATAGTCTGTTATAGTGTTTAGAGGGTTTAGAGGGTTTGCAGGGTCTAGAGGGCTTACAGGGTTTAGGGGTTTAGAGGGTTTTATAGGGTTCATAGGGTTGGTAAGGTCTAAGGGTTGCTACATGGTCCCTTAGTTCGGGCCCTTAAGCCCATGCTTCAGAACGCTTTAAAGGAGGTAAGGGACCATATTAGGAGCCGATGAAACTAATTTTGGTGGTTTAGCAGAAACCCAAAACCCAAAACCCATATCCTAAACCCTAAACACTAAACCCTAAACCCTAAAAACTTGTCCGGTGTCAGCTCTGCCTCTGTCAGGTACGCACGTCATGACGAACATATCCATGGGCTTCAAGGATCAAGAGTACCGGCCTGAGCCTTTCTTCCATCTGGTTGCGGTTTAGGGTTTAGGGTTTAGGGTTTAGGGTTTAGGGTTTAGGGTTTAGGGTTTAGGGTTTAGGGTTTAGGGTTTAGGGTTTAGGGTTTAGGTTTGTTTTTCATACTTTTGTATGTATGGTTGCATATGATTCTATATGAGTCGTGATTGCAAGAGAGAGAGAGAGAGAGATCAAGCCAAGCCGAGATCGAGGATGTGCATGAATATGTGTGGTGCTCAGATCTTCAAGATACTCAAAGGTGGGCTTTGGTATTTCGGTGGAGGCCGCATCCACCACTCTCCACGGCATGGAGCCGTCAGAGACACCGGAGAGCCGTGGCCGCCGGTGCGAGCATGGCGAATCAATAAACCCCCCAGCGGGGACATCTCCGACCTCACCAATGCCGAGCACGATGCGGAAGAGCTGCCGGGGAGAGCAAGGTCAAGTTCTGAGGGGTGAGACGCAAACCGAACCGAGTAGTCAAGCTAGGGTAGGCAGAAGCGGTGCTGAAGGGGCAGCTACACTAAGGTATATACAGGGGGATGGGGGGAAGGTTGCGCCAGGTTTCAGGGGATTGGGGAGGGAAAGAGGGGGTTGTATTTAAAAGTTAGTCGGTGAGTAAACAAAGCTGACTCAGCCAGCACTGTTTGAACATTAGGGCACACCAAGGACAGCATCAGTAATGACCAGATTGTTACTTTTGATTGAAGGATATGGGGGTGTAGGTGGGTAGCCGGGAAGGCTGTCGGCAGGGTCTCACCCGGTGGAACAACGTGGGCGGTAGAGACGGACACTGCGTAAGGAGAATGTGTAGTTTAGGAGATGGGGGGCCAAAGAGGGGGGCGGGGGGGAGGTGGGGGGGGGAAGTGAGAACTAGCGTGTCCGGGGAGCCCCCAGACTCTATCGGGAAGTGTCACACAGGACTGTGGGATCCGGGCGCGCTTCGCGCGCGAGGGGTGCTTGCGCCCCTCATGCCCAGCAGAAGAAGAAGAAGAAGAAGAAGAAGAAGAAGAAGAAGAAGAAGAAGAAGAAGAAGAAGAAGAAGAAGAGAGATGAATACGTTGGAACTGGGAGCTTACTCGCGCTTGAGATCCGCACGTTCCCGAGTCCCGATCCTTTGAAGTCCTATCAAAGCCCTTCAGCCAACCTAGCCTAAAGCCCCCAAACCCTCAACCCGCAACCCCTCTCAACCCCTCTCAACCTCCCTCAACCCCTCTCAACCCCTCTCAAGCCCTCTCAACCCCTCTCAACCCCTCTCAACCCCTCTCAACCCCTCTCAACCCCTCTCAACCCCTCTCAACCCCCTCAACCCCTCAACCCTCAACCCCTCAACATACGACAGGCTCTGGTGTGCGGCGCCCCTGCAAAGAGGGGACCTGCCTCCTGCGCCTCGGACAAGACTTGCCTGAGAGTAGCCCTAAACCCAAACCCGAACCCCTTACCCCTAAACCCTAAACCCTAAACCTTATAAGCCTTGAACCTGAAATCCTAAACCCTAAACCCTAAACCCTAAGCTTCAAGAAACATCCCCAAACAATCACTCGTTTTTTTGGTTGGGGTTTCTAGGTGGACAAGGGGGGCATCCCTTTCTCCGGCTAGGTTTCCTGGGCTACCTAGTTTCGAAGGGTAGTGTCATGGGCCCTTAATATAGTCCCTTACCTCCTTAAAGGGTTCTGAATTATTTGGGCCCTTGGGTGTATAGCGTATATAAGGAGTATATATGGCGTCCCCTGTTAAGGGCCCATATGAAGGGAATTGAAGGGACCATGTAACGTAACCGCCCCAAGATGGTTCGTTTCTGTTCGAGGAGGGGTGTTGAGGGCTTCGTAGAAGCAAGATCGTAGAAGTGAGATTTCGGAAGGGCTCAAGTATTTAGGATGATGTTAAACAACCTAAACCCTACACAGCCTACTCAACCCTAAACCCTAAACCCTGAACCCTGAACCCTAAACCAGGTCACCTACGACTTCTGGCTTGTGGGCAAAGGCTCCTTGGATCAGTGAGGATGTGTCTTTCCAAATGCCCACTGTGTCCTGAACGAGCACTGAACCTCAAAGCCCGAGGCCTTCGACACTAAACCCCCGAAGCCTGGGGTTTAAGGGGTTAGTGTTTAGGGTCTAGGGCTTAGAGTTTAGGTTTTAGGGCGCTAGAATCCTAAACCCATAGAACTCAGCCCCTAAAGCCTAAGCACACAAGAATCCAGACTTGGAATGGGGAAGCTGTAAAATGCTGAGGAGGCACGTGACAAAGCTCAAACATCGACGGGTAGTGAACGAAACGGCCAAGAACCCGATGCAACTGGCGGGGAGAGGTCCAAAACAATATGATGGGAAAAGATGCGAGGGAGAAGGAATCAAGCTTCATCTGCGTCTGCCTGGATAGGTGAAAGGACGGCACGCAAGGACATGACTTCATAGCTTCTGTGCCTAACGCCCAGCTGAGCCAAGAGCCGTCTACAATAAACAGATAAATGATCGAAACGGAGGGAGAGCGGGAGGGAGGGAGAGAGAGAGAGAGACAGACAGATTAAAAAGACAAACAAAAACAAAAACAAGAAAGAAAAAGAAAAAGACAAATATAAATAGAAACAGCAAGAAAACAGAGAACGATAAAGAAGAAGAGAAAGATATTGGCGCCCGATGTTGAGATTCTAGAGCCTAGGACCCAGAGCAGGCCCTTATTCCCCTTATTTGGGGTTCAGGTTCCCTTCTAAGCCTCTGTAAACCGAGAAAGGGCACCCGTTTTGTTCCCAGGTTACCCTTGGGTCTAGTGGTCAAAAGAGGTGGTTCGTAGCAACAAACCCTAAACCCTAAACCCTCAACTTCCAAGCCTACCTTGAGGACCAAGTCAACCCAACAATTGGGTCTTATACCCTTTACTACTATAGTCCATCTTAACTCTGTGGTACTTTACTGTAACTTTAGATCCTTGGCCTTTTTGGGTTTATAGGGTTTCTTAATCAGGCAGCTAAAAATTGAATTTTTAGCTACCCTGCTAAGTGCAGCCGAGTTAAGGTATATGAACCATACACCCTTTTAGGGTTCATGTGGTTCCCAAGGTCAACCCCTGAACCCGAAGCCACCCAAAACCCCAAACCCTTGGGTTATTCCCTAAACCCTAAACTTGGTCATAGTTGGGTAACATTTTACATTTTTAAGGGTACTTAAACCCAATAAGAATAAACATTTGAATTTTTAATATTACCCCAACCATGAACTAGTAAACCCCTAAACCCTAAACCCTAAACCCTAAACCCTAAACCCTAAACCCTAAACCCTAAACCCTAAACCCTAAACCCTAAACCCTAAACCCTAAACCCTAAACCCTAAACCCTAAACCCTAAACCCTAAACCTATTGGGTTTGGGCTCCTTTGCGTGCCGAGGCTGCTGCCAGGCGGGTCCGGTGCCAAGATCCCTAGAGCAGCTTACTGGTCTAGGGCCTAGGGCCTAGGGTTTAGGGTTTAGGGTTTAGGGTTTAGGGTTTAGGGTTTAGGCGGTTTAGGCGGTTTAGGCGGTTTAGGCGGTCTAGGCGGTTTAGGTTCCATACTCGGGATTTTCGGAGTAAGGGCAGCATGAGCCTATGCCTAAACTCACTGGGTCTGGGGTTTTCGGTGTAGGCCAGGGTTTAGCTAGCAGCACATTTCAATAGGGCCGCGTTGAAATACCCGGCAAGCCTATCTTGCGACAGCATTTAGATGCCATCCTTCATCATGCTGCCTTCTGGCGTCGACTTGGTTTTTGCGCGCTGCATCAAGAACTTTGGAACGCTAAGCCAGACTAAGGCATGAAACCAAATTTAATCCTCACAAAGGGGCACAACCCCGCTAGCGAATGGCCAGGCAACGAGGCATCCAGGCAAACTCTAGGTTACCCAAAGGGTCCTCAGTACCTATATGGGAGACACTTGCCCAAACCATCATAGTACTTCCTATCATAGAAACCCTACTAAACCCTAAACCCTAAACCCTAAACCCTAAACCCTAAACCCTAAACCCTAAACCCTAAACCCTAAACCCTAAACCCTAAACCCTAAACCCTACTTTCTACTATGTAGGTACTTAGGACCCTTTGGGCTATGTGTCTTGGAGAATCCACGGAGCGCAGTGAGGACAAAGTTAAGTCCTTGACCCGTACATGTGATTTTCTCCATGAAAGGCCCCTTGGGCTGCAATAAGGGAGAAAAACCCAAACCCTAAACCCTAAACCCTAAACCCTAAACCCTAAACCCTAAACCCTAAACCCTAAACCCTAACCTCTATACCCCTTGTAACGGGCAGGCCAAGCTCGGCGTCAATCACGAAGAGCAGGTGCGGGCTGGAGAAGAGGCTGAGCACGAAAGCGCCTCGTCCAAGAAGCGCTCGCGAAAGCCAGTCGCATCAAGCCAGGAGGACTACCTTGCGGACCATATGAACCCTAAATTGGGGTCTTATGCACTATACTACCGTAGTCCCTACTAAGGCATATGAGCCCTACACCCTTTTAGGGTTCATGGTGGTCCGCAAGGTAACTACGAGGCAAGCCACCCCACAAAGTCCAGAAAGGGGCCCGCTGCAGCAGTGGAAGCGCCAGCCCTGGCACGCGACAACATAGGGCGCAGGGGTCTTTGTGGTACTTTACTGTAACTTTAGATCCTTACCTGTTTTGGGTTTATTGGGTTTCTTATTAAGGCAGCTAAAAGTTTGATTTATATCTACCCTCCTGAGTGCAGCCAAGGGGTGGGCACGGAGGAGATCCGAGAGTTGCAGAGTGCTTCGGCCCCAGGGCGGCTCAGTACATCGCTGTGCCAGGGTCAGGGGCCTAGGCTCTGGGGGGCCCTGAACCCTGAACCCTAAACCCTGAACGCTGAACCCTAAACCCCAAACCCCAAACTCCAAACCCTAAACCCTAACCCTAAACCCTAAACCCTAAACCCTAAACCCCAAACCCCAAACCCTAAACCCTAAACCCCAAACCCCCAACCCTAAACCCTAAACCCTAAACCCTAAAACCTAAACCCTAAACCCTAAACCCCAAACCCCAAACCCCAAACCCCAAACCCTAAACCCTAAACCCTAAACCCCAAACCCTAAACCCTAAACCCTAAACCCCAAACACTAAACGCTCAATCCGTGCAGGCCAGTCTCCCTGGCTTCCATTGCGGCTCGGCGCAGCATCCCCACGGTGATGGCTTGACAGCCAAGAGGCCAGGGGTTTGGGGTTTGGGGTTTGGGGTTTAGGGTTTAGGGTTTAGGGTTTAGGGTTTAACTAGGGTTTAGGGTTTAGGGTTGGGCTTTGTTTCCTTCAGGTCTGGGGTGCAGGGCATAGGTTTAAGACCCCTAAACCCCAAACCACAACTCCCCAGTATCACACAACATACCTTTTAAGATGGTTTCGAGGGTTCAGGTTTTTCAGGCATTACCCCAAATGCTCGGAAACTTCGCATCTGTTCCCTATGCCCTCCACCCTTTATTGGCCCCAAAGACCGGCAGCTCTCTAATGAAAATCAGGGTCTTGCTGTGGATCCATTTCATAGTACGACCTGTTAGGCTACCAACGTGCTATAGGGGCCTTAGCAATCAGAATAGGTTTTTTTTTTAAGGGGGAAACCCTAAACCGTAAACCCTAAACCCTAAACCCTAAACCCTAAGCCCTAAGCCCTAAGCCCTAAGCCCTAAACCCTAAACCCTAACCCTAAACCCTAAGCCCTAAGCCGTAAACCCTAAACCCTAAACCCTCAGTTTCCCCGGTAAGCCAGCGAAGTCGCAGGGTCATGGAGGAGGGCGACGTGCCTTTCTACAAGCTGGCAGTTAAGCAGGCGCCCAGAAATTCAAAATAGTCCCTTTTAGGGGGTTTGGGGTTTAGGGTTTAGGGTTTAGGGTTTAGGGTTTAGGGCGAGGACCATGGCTAGGACCCAGAGTAGGGCCTTAAGCAATTGTCTTTGGGGCTCAGGTTCCCCCATAAGCCCCTTTAGAGCCTAAAAAAGGGCACCCTTGTTGAATTCCCGGGTTACTCGGTTTAGGGTTTAGGGTTTAGGGGAGAGGGTCTGCTGGGAGCCTCAAAGCATCCCAAAATGGGGCTATCGAAGGGCTTTTGTGAGGTTCGTAAGTCTGAGGGTTTAGGATCTAGTGCTTCGGGTTATGAAGTTCTTCGTCGAAAGTCAGAGTTACATGACTTGAAGGAATTTGCAGGCATTTCTTGCAAAAAGAATTAGGAGAGCGCGCAGGCTACGTAAGGCAGTTTGTGATGCATGGCGCCTGCTTCCTTGGACGAAGCTTGCTTAGCATTAAACCCTCAGCCCTAAACCACGAGGATGATGTGTCGGAATATTTTCCGGAGGGTGTAGAGGACCAGCCTAGATGAAATGGGACCCTTGTCATAGTTAGCATCAACATCATGATGATCATTGTCGTCACTATACTTTTTATGACTAAGGTTCTTGTTCTCTTAGCGGATGTAGCGTTGGAAGTCCTGCAACCTAAACCTCAAAACCCTAAGTCCCTGCGACCCTAAACCTCTGCAACCCTAAACCTCGGCACCCCAAACCCCTAAAGCTTTTAGCCCGAAACTTCTAAACCCTCAAACCCCTAAACCCCAACCCCTAAACAACTCTAAACCCTAGACCCCTAAACAACCCACAACCCTAAACCCTATCCCTAAACCCTAAGCCCTAAACCCTTTTCCAGGCTGAGGCTGCCTATGGGATCACGGCAGCCCAGCCGCTGTTCCTGCGCTTCGTGCCGTCGGAGAAGTTCCAGGCCAAACCCTGTTTAGGGCTTCGGGTTTAGGGTTTAGGGTGTAGGGTTTTTAGGGTTTAGGGTTTAGGGTTTAGGGTTTAGGGTTGAGGGTTTTGAAATTGACACGGACTCGGAGTTGAAAAAGTTGCGCTGCAACATTGCGAGAGGCCCCTTCAAGGTATGGTTTTTAGAGTGGCAAGCTGCCTTTGCACGGTGCGGAGAAGCCATGGGTTAGTACCATGTTGGTCCATGTCAATGTTGTGGTACAAAGCTACTGACACTTCCCATGCTTTGGGCTTGGGGATTAGGGTTCAGGGTTCAGGGTTCGGGGTTCAGGGTTCAGAGTTTAGGTTTAGGGTTTAGGGTTTAGGGTTCAGGGTTTCGGGTTTAGGGTTTCGGGTTTGTAACCCCCCGTTCTTGTGGGTGTCGGTTAGCTTCTCAGCACCAACGCCTTACAAGCCGCAGGAGCCCGCTGACTTGGAGCAGAAGGCACAGCAGAGCCTCAAGAACTGGCTGCTAGGCGCGGGGCTCTGTACCCTAAACCTTGACTGGGTTTTGGAGTACTATACTTTTGATACTTCTTTAGGTTCTGGGTTCCTATTGTAGCTGTATATACTTTTTTTCCCGGGGCTACTCCACAGTAGGGTTAAACCCTAACACCCTAGACCCGAAACCCTCGGTCCCTCAATCCCACGAACCCAAAAGGGGGCTAGCAGTCTGTTTCGGAGCGTGCTTCCTCATGCTACTGTACTTGCTGTCCCAGGGAACCTAGCAATGCAGGGCCCGAAGCCGGAAACCCTAAACCCTAAACCCTACGGTCCCCTAACCCTAAGGCCTAAACCGTTTTATGTTATGATCAGAGGTCCTTGCTCAAGGAGCCCCAAAGTGGCGTCGGATGTTTTTTTCGGTTTGCTTTTCTTTTTCTTTCTGTGTTGTTTCTACCCCTAAATACCCTAAACCCTAAGCCCCAAAACCCTTGTTGAGCTTTAGAAGCACATTCCGTTAAATCGAAGTCCTATAAGCCATACAAACCCTACAAAACCCTAGTAGAAATCTACGTCTCGATCTTCGGCTTTTGTCTAACCAGGGGTGCCAGGGAGCCCAAAGGGACTATAGGCTTGAGGGCTTAGGGGTGTATGTATGGACTGTAGACCCCAAAGGGTTTAGGGTTTAGGGTTTAGGGTTTAGGGTTTAGGGTTTAGGGTTTAGGGTTTCGGGTTTCGGGTTTAGGGTTTAGGGTTTAGGGTTTTGTGTACTTGTGAGTTCCAGGGTGAGTGTTGGGTTTCGCGTTTCTGCAAGTGCAGGCTGGGCTTCTGGCTGCTTGAAACCCTAAACCCTCAGCCCTGAGCCCTAGACCCTGAGCCCTAGATCCTAAACCCTAAACCCTAAACCCTAAACCCTAAGCCCTAAGCCCTAAACCCTAAACCCTAAACTCAGGGAGGGCTGCGCAGGCTTGAGGAACTTTTCGCGTTTGAGAAGAGGTTAAGACTTTGGGTTGACCGGACCTAGGGCCTAGGTCTCTAAGGGTAGTTACATGGGCCCTTAGGGTTTAGGGTTTAGGGTTCAGGGTTTAGGGTTTAGGGTTCAGGGTTTAGGGGTAGTTACATGGGCCCTTCATATGGTCCCTTACCTCCTTTAAAGGGTTCTGAAGTATGAGCCCTTAGTTTGTATAGGGTATGTAAGTGGTACATAAGGGGTCCCCTATTCAAGGGCCCATACTAAGGGACCATGCAACTGCCCTAAGATGGTCCGATTCTTGCCAGGATATGCTGCCTTCCAGACGGGCCTGGTGTTCTTCAGCATCCTCTTCCTGGTGCCGTCGCAGTAGCTCCGCGCCTGATGCTGGGCTCTTTGTCTGTGTACACGTGGCCCGCCGGGCTGCCGAAGGGACCCCATGTCATGACGTACACAAGCCCCGTAAACACTGGCATTCCATGGCACGCCCGGGTAATTGACTCTCACCGGGATGCATATCCGAAAGTCCTACCACCCCAGACATGCCACCATCCTCACTCCGGTTTAGGGTTTAGGGTTTAGGGTCTCGGGTTTAGGGTTTAGAGCCTCCCCCCCACCCCCCCCCGGAACCGGCGGCCACGCTGACAAAGTGCAGAGGCGGCACCCCGACCATGAGGGGAAAAGGGAAAGGACCTGGGGTGGCTTGGGGACCAAATGAACCCTAAAAATTAGGGGTCATATTCCCTTACTACTATAATTCCCCAAATATTCCCCTACTACTATAATTCCCTACAATAGGGTCATATTCCCTTACTACTATAATTCCCTAAAATAGGAGTCATATTCCCTTACTACTATAATTCCCACTAAGGTACATGAACCATAAACCCTTTGAGGGCTCATTTTATCCCCAAGGTGGCTCTGTGTGTGTACCGCTGCATTAGGGGATTTGGGGGATTCTCCGAAATCATGGGCACTTTTGGGTGCTGGGATTGTGTTTCTTTTTTTGTGTTGTTTGTGAAGGACATGTTTTTTTTTATAGTAGGATCTGCAAAGGAACTACCATCTAGTGAACCTCCCATTGAGGGTTCTGCTGCAGTCGTACAGTGCTTCGGGCCGTGGCTACGAGTACAAGAAGGGGAACCCAGGCTCTCAAAACATACGCCTCCAAGTATCCAAAAGCACTTACAGCCCTAAACCCTACACCCTGAACCCTAAACACTTATTGGGGTTTTGGGGATGTTGAAATCGAGCCCCTAAAATAACCCCCCCCCTCCTGAAACCTAGTCCCCAAGACCCGAAACCCCTAAAGCCTGAAGAGCCAAACCCCTACACAAGCCTTGATATCTAACCCCGCAATTCAGCCATATACAGAAAGCCTAAGCTAATTTGTTGATGTTGCTCATGTTGCCGTGGCTGATTTTTTCGGGGCTTGTTGGGAAGCTAAGGGGCTTATTGTTAGCGCCGAGCCGACAACGCAACCCCTGCAGCCCAAGCAGCATGCAGTCGCAGCTCCAAGGCGGCGTTGTCACACCCACAAAATGAGCCTCGTAAATTTGGACCCTGCCCATAAAGCCTTGAAAGAGAACCCCCCAAACCTTAAGAAGGCCCCGAGCCCTAAATATGCCCTAAATATGGACATGGGTTCCTGAAAATGAATAACGGCACAACTTTGAAAAATTCGAGTGTCGCACAAACAGATGACATATAAGGTTTAGGGTTTACGGGCGGGATAAGCCCCCAAATAGCCACTAGACCCCTAAACCCGAAATCCTAACTAACCCCTAAGCCTTGAACCCAGAACCCTAAACCCCTAAGCCCCTAAACCCTGAACCCTGAAGCCCTGAACCGTCAACCCTAAACCCCTCAACCCGAAACCCTAAACCCTAGCCCTAAACCCTAAACCCCTAAACCTTGAATTCTTGAATTTCCGAGCCTTCCATGGGTCGTTTGCCTGGATGGCGGAGCCCTGTTGCGCCTTGAAGATAGGCCGGGGCGCCCCAAAGCTTCAGGATATCCGTAGGGTCTAGGTTCAGGGTTTGGGGTTTAGGGTTTAGGGCTTAGGGTTTGGGAATTGGGCTTTGGGCTTTGGGCTTTGGGCTTTGGGCTTTGGGCTTTGGGCTTTGGGCTTTGGGCTTTGGGCTTTGGGCTTTGGGCTTTGGGCTTTGGGCTTGGGCTTCGGGATTTAGGGTTTATTTAGGGTTTAGGGTTTAGGCTTTAGGGCTTAGGGTTTAGGGTTTAGGACTTAGGGCCATTGAGTGGGGTCTGTTGACAACGGTTGCAGGGAAGCTGCTCCGCCACAAGGAGCCTTTCAACCTTTACGCCTATTAAGCCTTAAGCTCTGGCTTAGGGCTTATGAGCCCAGTTTAAGGAGAACCGTTTTTATTCAGGGTTTCCGAGGGTAGTGTTATACTAATTTCCAAACATCTCCCAAAGGACCCAAAAACCCAAAACCGGGTTTGCTCTCAAGAGCCTGGTTTTCAAGAAGAACACTTTCTATTCAGGGTTTTAGAGAGGGTTTAGGGCACCTTCACCCCTAAGCACCCTAAACCCGAAGCCCTGAAGCCCTTGTTTCTTCAAGTGCCACGGGCTCTACAACCACACAGCCTTGAGCCGGGCTTAGGGTTTAGGGGTAACTTCGTACGAAGGCTATAGCTGAGGCTGCAGGCTCGGAGAACCCCAACTTCGGATACTTGCAGCCCTATTTGGTGGTTTCCCAAAAATTGGGGTACCCCTTTTATACCCCAAATAGAATAAGATCCCCTTAGAGGGTCCCCCCAAAAAGAGGGTAACCCTATTTTCGGAACCCCCCCCCATTCCTTACCCTGCTGGACAAGTTTCCTGAGCCTGTTGCAGATGCGCTGGCCCTGAGCCAGATGACCCCCAATCGCCAGACTCTAGATCTCAAGCTCATCCGAAACCCAAAATCCTCAAGGCCTCCACCCTAAATCCTAAACCCTAAACCCTAGGAGGTTTAGGGCAACACCCAAGACCAGTATAAGAAAGCATTAGGGCTCATTCGAAGTACAGTTCAGAGCAAGGTTTTCCTTAGGTTTATTGCTGGGTGCATGTTTGCTACGAGTCATCCAACCCTACTGCATGTGGGGCTTTCCGGAAAGTCCCTAAACCCTAAACCCTAAACCCTAAACCCTAAACCCTAAACCCTAAACCCTAAACCCTAAACCCTAAACCCTAAACCCTAAACCCTAAACCCTAAACCCTAAACCCTAAACCCTAAACCCTAAACCCTAAACCCTAAACCCTAAACCCTAAACCCTAAACCCTAAACCCTAAACCCTAAACCCTAAACCCTAAACCCTAAACCCTAAACCCTAAACCCTTTTCGGGCGTCCCTTTAAGGGGTTCCTATTCTATTTGGGCCGCAAAAGGGGTACCCCCTTTTTGGGGAGATACCTATGTGGTTTACGGTCGTATGCCCTCCTCTTCGGTGGCCCTAAACCCTAAACCCTAAACCCTAAACCCTAAACCCTAAACCCTAAACCCTAAACCCTAAACCCTAAACCCTGCACCCTAACCCCTAAACCCTAAACCCTCGAAGCCAGGGGACTTCAACCTTCTCTGCCTCTTCGGCACCATCGCCAACGCCTGGTATGGCTACAATGGTGTCAGGGTGGACGACTGGGCAGCTCAGCGGCGTTTAGGTTTATTGCTTGTGGCTTCTGCCTAAACCCTAAACCCTAAACCCCAAACCCCAAACCCTAAACCCCAAACCCAAAACCCTAACGAAACCATGCAACCTTGAAGCCCGAAACCCCTGACCGGGCTTTCTGGCGCAGTCATTGGCAGCAGCACAGGCAACCCCTCAAGGGACCTTAGGGTTTAGGGTTCAGGGTTCAGGGTTTAGGGTTCAGGGTTTAGGGTTTAGGCCTTAGGGGCTACATTGGGGCTACGTAGGTATATAGGGACTGTACAAGGTACAGGAAAAGGTATCCAAAGGGGAATAAGATTAAGGGCCCCGTCTAGGTATCCTTTCAAGAATAGTTCAACATACCCCAAAACCATACCCTTAACCTCTAAGGAAGGCTTTTTCCATACCCATGAATTTCTTTTAAGGGCTATGCCCAAGGGGGGTATGCTGAATATTGCTTAGATGAAACGTACAGGGGTTAGGGTTTAGGGTTTAGGGCGTAGGGCCCGGCATGACTTAGGAAGCTGATGAGCAGAGTCCGGCCAAGGTGGAGGCGCGAGTTTCCATGCAGAGGGTTTGGGGTTTGAGGGTTTGGGGTTTGGGTTTTAGGGTTTGGGGTTTGGGGTTTAGGGTTTAGGATGTAGGGTTTAGGGTTCAGGGCTGGTGATTCTTTCCCGAAGCCCAAGGCGCCCTGCTTCACTTCTAGGGGGGATTTAGAATGCATTTAAATTTTCATGGGTCTTCATCATAATCCCGAACCTTAAGAAACACGTAACATTTTCATGTTTGTAGGGCCCCCAGATGTTTTCTACAGTCATCCGAGTCGGGTTTTAAGTGCCCGAAGTTGGGATATCCCCACGTAGAAGCTGATCTTGAGCCTACTTGCTAAGTTCCCTCAGTGAAAACTTGGGATGTTCCCCCGTATACTAACTGTTCTTAATCAGGGTTACAGTAACCCCCCCCCCCCACTGTAATTAATCCCTACTAATGGCTGTTAGTATAGTATAAAGGGGGGAACAACCCAAGTTATAAACCCTAACCCCCAAACCCGAAGCCTTTTTTTAACCTGCAGCCCCATCCCGGCTTCGGCTTTGGGTTCACTGGATGCAACCGCGAAATACCTTTGTGGTACTTTACTGTAACTTCAGATCCTTACCTTTTTTGGGTTTATTGGGTTTCTTGTTAAGGCAGCTAAAAGTTTAATTTATAGCTACCCTCCTGAGTGCAGCCAAGTACGGCCTTCTTGCTCAGGCACAAGGGCTTTGCGATTTCTGCTCTTGGGGTTCTCGGCTCTTATAGGGCTTGGGAAGTCTTAACTGATGCAGCCGGATTGTCTCTACTTACCGATCTGGTTTTGTTGTTTGAAGGGGTTTAGGGTTTGGGCTTAGTTTCAGAGGGCCTCCTGCTGCGATGATGCTGGACAAGAGCAAGGACTTCACTGGCCAGCGCATGCCCAGTGGGTTTCTGGACTATCAGGAGAAGGCCGGTTCTTAAGGGAGGGGGGTTCAAGGGGGAGGGGGGGGTATGTACCCCAAGGTTCCGGAATACTCCCCACTACTCCTGAAGGCTCCCAAAGCTTCCCTAAGCTTCCTTAAGCTTCCCCAGCTACCTACCCCCCGTGAACTTGCCCCCTCAAGAACCCCAGCATGCACTAAACTCTACACCCCTATATAAACCCTAAACCCTAAACCCCCAAACACATAAACCCTAAACCCTAAACCCCAAACCCCAAACCCTAAACCCTAAACCCTAAGCCCCCAGAAGGCTGTGGACTTTCTGCGCCAGAGCCTGCGTGCGCCCGGCAAGCGGGCTCTGCTCGCGCTGGACACCGGCCTTGGGAAACTCAGTCGCTGAATAGGGGTTAGGGTTTAGGGTTTAGGGTTTAGGGTTTGCGGTGCAAGTGTGCACTTTTTTTGGGGCCTATGAACTCAGCAACCAAGGAAATCTGCAGTCGTGAAGGCCAGCATGGCCAGTGCTAGCCTTTTGCTCCCCTTTTGTTGAGGTTTAGGGTTTAGGGTTTAGGGTTTAGGGTTTAGGGTTTAGGGTTTCGGGTTTCGGGTTTCGGGTTTAGGGTTTAGGGTTTCGTTCCCCTTATGCAGAAACCACCCTCCCCCAAAAAAAAGGGCACCCTTATTATCTTATGGGCGCTGGGCTGCCACGAGGCCATGGTGGATCACAACTGGCAGTCCAAGCAGCAGTCCCTTGGACACCAAATGAACCCCCAAAATTGGGGTCATATTCCCCTTACTACTATGATTCCCATTAAGGTACATTCCCATTAAGGTACATGAACCCTAAGGCCCTTTTGGGGTTCATGTCGTCCCCAAGGTCCAAAAGCATCGTCATTGTGCCAGCCACGCTGGTGGACCAGACGGTCACTTGGTGGCCCAGTGGTACCCTTATTTCCCTTTTTGGGGATTCAAGGCTCCCTTTTAGGGTTTGGGGTTTAGGGTTTAGGGTTTAGGGGTTTAGGGTTTAGGGTTTAGGGGTTTAGGGGTTTAGGGTTAGGGTTTAGGGTTTGGGGTTTAGGGGTTTAGGGGTTTAGGGTTTAGGGTTTAGGGTTAGGGTTTAGGGTTTAGGGTTTAGGGTTTAGGGCTTAGGGTTTAGGGTTTAGGGTTTAGGGTTTAGGGTTTAGGGTTTAGGGTTTAGGGTTTAGGGTTTAGGGTTTAGGGTTAAGTAGCCACCCCCCCAAAAAAAGGGGTGCCCTTGTTAAAATATGGCTCCCGGGCTACCAAGGCCAAGACTCTCTTGTACTGGCCCTGGGAGAAACCTTCACCTGTCTTGGAAGGAAAGGACTCCGCCGCCAAACAGCACCTTGGGACCAAATGAAACCCCAAAATTGGGGTCATATTCCCTTACTACTATGACTCCCATTAAGGTACATGAACCATAAGCCCTTTTTAGGGTTCATTTCGCCCGCAAGGCAGCTTCTTCGAGAACGTGGTGTTGCTGTGGTGCGAGGCCAACACTGTCTCAGAGCCTTCCTGGCAGCGCGCCCCGGGGCCCGGGCGCGGGTGGTGGTCTTCAACGCTGGCTACAAGAACCTTGCACACGACATGAACCCCACAATTGGGGTCATATACCCTGTGCCACTATAGTTCATATTAAGGTATATGAACCATAAACCTTGTTAGGGCTGTATATGAACCATAAAACCCTGTTAGGGCTCATTTAGTCCCCAAGGAAGGAGTACGAAGACGGCAGGTTCGACCAGGAGATGGCTGCCCTCCTGTCGGGCCGGGATCTCATCGTGGTGGAGGAGGCATACAGCCCAAGCCATCGTACTTGCTACTATCTCCCCCATATGGGAGTTGTTTTTTATTTTTATTTTTTGTTTAATATAAAACCCAAGAGGATTTTAACAAATTATTATTATTATTATTGAGGTTCTTAAGGGGAGTAGAGGCTACCCCCACCGCCATGCGCCGCGAGGGAGCAGAGTCCTCTTCGTGACTGCCACGCCCGAGAGGCTGTTTCGTTTCGAGGGCTTTCTGACGCATACCTTCCTGGTGAACCTTGGGGACGACATGAACCCCTAAGAGGGTTTAGGGTTCATGTACCTTAATGGTAGTTACCTTAACGGGAATTATGGTAGTAAGAGAATATGACCCCTAATGTTAGGGTTTATTTCGTCCCCAAGGAAGAAGACGCCTCGCTTGCTGCATGGCCTGGGGATGGCGTCACCCAAGCTCGAGCTGTTGCACCTCCAAGAGCCCTGGGGTACCAGCTGAGAACCCTAAGAGGGTCTATGGCACATAGACCTTCATAGGAGTTTACTGTAGTATAGGGTCTATGACCCCAATTCGAATAGCAGCTATAGTAGTAAAGGGTCTATGACCCCAATTCTAACAGCAGTTATAGTAGTAAAGGGTCCATGACCCCAATTTTTCGGGTTCCTTTCGTCCTGAAGGAGGCCCTAAAAGCCCTAAAAGGCTTTATGGCACATATACCTTATGACCCCAATTTTTCGGGTTCCTTTCGTCCTGAAGGAGGGCGAGCCAAGCTTCTTCACAACGGGCTACCTGGGAAACCAGTGGGTGTCTTACCGCGAGATGCACCTCCTGGAGGAGCAGTCTCTGCTACCGAGTAGTAGAGTCGGTAACCTTTAACCTTTTGGGGTAACATAATTTAGAGTGGGTATCCTTTCATCTTTTGGGGTAATATAATTTAGAGTAGGCAACCTTTCGCTTTTTGGGGTAATGTCATTTAGAGTAGGTAACCTTTAGCCTTTAGCCTTTTGGGGGGAATAGAATCCCCGATTAGAGAAATTATCATCCCAAAGGTTAAACCTTTATAGTTCCTAGAGGTTGCTGGACAACCAAGGCTAGCCTTCCTGGAGCAGGAGCGCCGTCACCTGTGCCTCTATGAGTGGCTCCATCACCTACTCGTGCTACCACCGGAAGTGCGGACGTCACTTGGGCAGAGGTTCAGCGAGGATCCCGAGATTGCCGGGCTGGTCCTTGGGCTGGCAGGGCGGCAGTACATCTGGAACTCGGGGTCGGACAATTTCATCCTTGACAGCTTCAAAGCCATTTCCCGGGCCTCGCCTGGCAGGCTCACCCGCTTTCTCTACGCCGTGGCCGCGGCGCGCGGACAGCGCTCGGGGACGCCCACCTGCGAGTGCTGCGCGCTGACAGAATGGCACCTAAGCAACCTGGCGGCGTACTTTCGGCAAGGCATCTTCCAGGAGTCGGTGGAGCTGTTGGCGCAGCTGCTGCGGGAGGCGACGACGCCCAAGGAGGCGGAGGGCCCGACCTCCTTTGGGCACTTCGGTGCGACCATCGTCCGCTGCTCGTGCCAGGCGACCATCCAGAACCTGGTGAGCGAGCTTGGGGGAAGTGCCTCCCCCTTCGAAATCCACAAGTTGACGACCAGCCTCACGTCGCCCCAGCGCACCCGGGTGATCCAGGCCTACATGAGCTTCGGGGGTGACCGCGCAGCCATGTGCGTGCTCCGGCGTGGCAGGGAGCAGCTTTATGATCAGGGCAACCCCTTGGGTCGGCCGCACATCCTGGCCCTCGTGTCCCGATTCGTGACGCGCCACCACGTCCTGCTGGCAGATGGTTCCATCGATGTGGGCATCGAGGCCCTCCATCGCTGCACAGACAGCGTGGTGTTGCAACAGCTGCCCGCATCCTATGCCCAGCTCCTACAGCTCGGCGGCCGCGTCTCCCGGCTGGCGCTGGACCTTGGGCGGCCCCAGCCACCCATCGCCGTGCGGTGCCCGATGCGCATGGGCACCGTCGAAGAGCTCCTGGCTCGGCACATGCGGTGCGAGTCGGAGCGAGAGCGGAAGCTCACAGCAAGGGGCCAAAGTTGCCCCGAAGGCGCCACCTCGCCCAGGCGCCGCCTGTATGGCAAGCGCAAGGTGGCGCATCTCGCGTAAGAGCTCGCTTGTTTCCAGCTTGATAAGGAGGTCGCGATTTTAGTTCCTGAAAAGCTGCACAAAGTGAAGGCGGGACACCAAAAAAGTCGGCAGCCTGAGGGCGACAGGGCTCACGTGGGATTTCAGTGTCAGGGCTGTGCAAACACACCCTCGTGGTTGCTAGGGGCTTATGCGGCGCGTGGGACTTATGGGGTTTACAGGGTTTATAGGGCCATAGGGTTCAGTTGGGTTTATATGGTCTATATGACGACATAGTTTTCATGATTTACAGGGTTTCTGGGTTTGTAGAATCAAACCCTAAGCCCTAAACCCCAAACCCCAAACCCCAAACCCCAAACCCTAAACCCTAAACCCTAAACCCTAATCTACAGGCCTTCAAGGGTTTAATTGCCTGATCGGGATCTGATGGATGTTTGTGAAAAGAGGACATGGATCGGCAGTCTGATGAAGAAGAGGAGGAAGAGGCACCCCGCTCCACTGTGGGGGGTTTTGGGCTCTGGGGCTTGGAGTTCTGGGGTTTTGGGCTTTGGGGCTTTGCGGTTGAGGGGTTTAGGGGTTAGGGCTAGGGGTTGGGTTTAGTTGTTGAGGGGTTTAGCGGTTCTAGGGGTTTAGGGGTTTAGGGGTTTAGGGGTTTAGGGGTTTAGGGGTTGGTTTGGGGTTTAGGGGTTTGGGGATTTAGGGTTTAGGGGTTTAGAGGTGAGGGGCTTTGGCCTGCTCCACTGTCAAAGACTCAAGCGCGACACGTGTGTAGACGCTGAGTGTCCTGGTGGTCTTTGTTTTCCTGCTTAGCTACTTGTGGGCGCCCGATTGAGTTCAAGGGCTTTGTTAGAATCCAGGATGATGTATCGAAAGCTCTCAACAAGCGACCCTAAGCCCCAAACCCTGAACCATCCTTGACCCCAAAACCCTGTGATATCTTGGGATGTTGAGGGTTACAGCCTCCAATAAGACCCTAAGACCCGAAACCCGAAGGGTTTAGGGGTTCGGGGTTTTGGGGTTTTGGGGTTTTGGGGGTTTTGGGGGGTTTTGGGGGTTTTGGGGGTTTTTGGGGTTTTTGGGGTTTTGGGGTTTTGGGGTTTTGGGGTTTAGGGGTTAGGGGTTTAGGGTTTAGGGGTTATACCTTCTTTTGGGCTTCAAGGTCCTTTTGGGAAGCCCTGAGAAGGGGATTCAAAGGCTTGAAGGCTTTGAGGGTTGCAGCCGAATGTCTTAGATATCACCGGCCTATAGTAAAGGCCCTAAGCCCCCAAACCCCTAAACTTTGAGGTTTAGGGTTTAGGGTTCCGGGTTCAGGGTTTAGGGGTTAGGGTTTAGGGGTTAGGGTTTAGGGTTTAGGGAACCCCTCAACCCCTAAACCCCTAAACCTTGGGCCGACAGTTGTAGGTCGCTGCCTTCATCTTCGACCCCTTGGCGGCGACGGAGGACGTGCAAAGAAGCTGGGAATGTGGTCTGTGCACCCCACACCCTAAACCCCAAGACCCTAAGCCTTACTGCCTAAACCCTAAACCCTAAACCCTAGGTATGTTTGTGCTCTGAACCCTGAAACCTGGTGTGAGAGTTCGGGCTGCTCTGGGAGTTTAGGCTGCAGGGTCTGCGCGGGAGCTCTCTCTCTAAGGGTAGCCACATGGTCCCTGAAGACGGGTTCAGGGTTTAGGGGTTTAGGGTTTAGGGTTTAGGGTTTAGGGTTTAGGGTTTAGGGTTTAGGGTTTAGGGTTTAGGGTTTAGGGTAGTTTAGGCGCCTCAGCCTAAGGATCTGAAGTCCGGGCTTGGGTTTATTCAGTGTATAAGGGGTATATAAGGGTCCCCATACTGAGAGACCATGCAACTACCTAAACCCTAAAACCTAAACCCTAAACCCTAAACTCTAAACCCTAAACCCTAAACCAGAAAAAAAACACTTCTTCTCTGTTCAGGGACTCAGTGTCGCATAGCGCCCTCGCAAAGGTCGGTCGTGGAGCCACGAATAGTTCTTTTGGGCATCCCCAGCCTTAAACTCCTCAAGCCCGAAAGACTCCAAGTCGTGTAGGGTTTAGGGTTTAGGGTTTGGGGTTTCGGGTTTAGGGTTTAGGGTTAGGGTTTTAGGGTTTAGGGTTTAGGGTTTAGGGTTTAGGGTTTAGGGTTTAGGGTTTAGGGTTTAGGGTTTAGGGTTTAGGGTTTAGGGTTGAAGCCCGAAGCTCTTCAGGACAATCTTCCGCTGCAGCGGACGGCCACAGTAGCCTTCCCCCGGGCACTCCAGAAGGATCCCTGTCGAGCACAAGGCTGGGAGTTCGTTGTTTTGGGGTTTGGGTTTAGGGTTTGGGGTTTCGGTAGGGTTTAGGGTTTATATAGGAGTCCCTGCCGAGCACAAGGCTGGGAGCTGACGTGTTCATTGCTTCGGGTTTAAGACTGTTTACGGTTTGGGGGTTTAGGATGGTGTAGGGTTTTGGGTTAAGGGTTTAGGGTGGTTTAGGATTAAGGCCTGAGGCTGGCTTAGGGGTTTGGAAATTCGCTTGGGTTCCCAGAGGGTCATAATTGGGGAACAGGTGAAACTGTGCACGTTTGAACTGACTCACCCTAAGTAAGGTAAAACTAAACGATGTAGTAGGTTCGAGGGTTCAATAGGGGCTGTACGGTACGGCGGGCTAAGTTGCGACATCAGTGCACCCTGGAACATGGCTTTGCTCCGCGTCTTTGCGTGATCGGGGCTGTGCAGGTGGGTTTTGCCTGCACAGAAGGATGTCACCATGGCGATGGTGATAAGCCCAAAACCCTAAACCCTAAGCCCTAAGCCCTAAACCCTAAACCCTAAACCCTAAACCCTAAACCCTAAACCCTAAAACCCTAAAACCCTAAACCCTAAACCCCTAAACCCTGTTAGGCGACCGGCGCTGGTACTCTCGCTGGCAGGGACAAGGTTGAAAAAAATCATTGGATGGACTCCCGCTGCTACTTGGAGGTTCATGGCACTTATCAACCAGTTAGAGCTGTACTTATATCTGTACTCATAACCATGTTAGGGCACTACAGGGGCTTATGACCATGTTAGGGCACTAAAGGGGCTTATAAGTGGGTTATAAGTACAGTTATAATTGGTTAATCAGTACCATGAACCTTCAAGTAGGGAGAATGCCCCGCTTTGCAGGGAGGATGTCACGAAGCATCTTGGCGCTCGCAGGACGGAGGGTGGCACTCTAAAACCCCCAGAGTTTAGGGTTTAGGGTTTAGGGTTTAGGGATTAGGGAAAGCCCTTAAGCATCTTAAACCCCTAAAACCCCTAAACCCAAGCCCCTAAAACCCTGAACCCCTAAACATCCGCATTAAAAGCCCTAAACCCCCTGAGACCCCTAACCCTAAACCCTAACCCTAAACCCTAAACCCTAAACCCTAAACCCTAAACCCTAAACCCTAAACCCTAAACCCTAAACATCTGCACTGTGAGGCTCGTTTTGCAAGAGGCGACGAGCGCTCGTCTGCCGGCCTGAGATCTCAGCTGCACTCCGGGTTCCGGGTGTGCCCGGTCCATCATAGAACCCTCAACCCCAAGCCCTAAACCCTAAACCCTAAACCCTAAACCCTAAACCCTAAACCCTAAACCCTAAACCCTAAACCCTAAACCCTAAACCCTAAACCCTAAACCTTTCGATATAGAGATACGGGGCCTAGCTTCCTCCCCATTTCCTACCCCAAGAGCCATCAGCTTTAGGTGAGGGAGTCCTGGGTCTGTCGGGTTTATGGTTTAGGGTTGAGGTTTTAACACTTAGAGGGTTATTAGAGTGTTATTAGAGGTTTGTTATAGTCACTTTAGGGTTTTAGAGGGTTATTAGAGTGTTATTAGAGGGTTGTTATAGGTCACTTTAGGGTTTTTTTTAAGGCCTTTCGGGTTGTAGGGTTTTGGGGTTTTTGGTGTTACTTCAGGGTTTTAGGGCTTTTGGGGTTTAGGGGCTTTAGGGTTTGTTAGGGTTTTTGGGCTTTGTTGGGTTTATTGTTTTTAGATTTGAGGCCAAATCAGGGCTGTAGGGCTGTCGGGGTTTCAGGCTTGCAGGAAGATTTAGGGTGTTTTAAGGTTTCGTTGCGGGTAGAATTTGGGTGTTTTAGGGTTCAGGGTTTGGGGCTCACGCCTTCCAGTTGGGATTTTCCCCCGTATACTAACAGTCCTGAATGGGGATTATAGTACCCCCCCCCCCCATTATACTCCCCAGTAAGGGCTGTTCGTACAAGGGGGAACATCCCAACCGTTCAGTGTCAGAAGGGCTCGAGGTTACAAGGAGGGGCCCCCTAAACCCTAAACCCTAAACCCTAAACCCCAAACCCCAAACCCCAAACCCTAAACCCTAAACCCTTGAGGTTATAGGGGGTATCAGGGCATGATTGCTGTGCTTCCACGGGTCGGGTGCATGAGTTCATGCCCACCGCCATCTCGTAGCGGCCAGTTTCCCTAGACCCTAAACCCTAAACCCTAAACCCCAAACCCCAAACCCCAAACCCTAAACCCTAAACCCTAAACTCCTTAGGGTTTTAGGGGTCTAGGTTGTAGGGCCCCTATAGGGCTAAGGTTAGCTTTGGTTCGACCATCGCCTCTGCGGGCAGTTTTGAGCGCATCGATGTTGCTTTGGGCTTATCATGTCAACCCTATATCAGCCTTGTTTTGGAAACGCTCTGAACCCTGTAAAGCCTACAAATTCTAAACCCTAAGCCCTAAGCCCTAAGCCCTAAACCCTAAACCCTAAACCCTAAACCCTAAACCCTAAACCCTAAACCCTAAACCCTAAACCCTAAACCCTACAGGAAGCGCGAAATCCGAGGCCCCAAGCCAACATCCCAGACGGCGAGCTCAAATCCTTGCTTTTTTCATTGTCCTAAAACCGTGAAACCCTTCAACCCTAAAGACTGATGAAGTGAGGATCCACATACTTTTGTGCGAAAAAAGGTCAATCCCGAAATACAACCCAAATAAAAACACTCTAAGCATGTGTCGGGGTTTTCCAGGTGTGTTGTGAGGGGCCTTTTCGGGGCCCCAAACCCCAAACCCTAAACCCTAAACCCTAAACCCTAAACCCTAAACCCTAAACCCTAAACCCCCCCAGGAAGCGTTTTTTGGGCTTTGGGGGGCCACATGCAAAGAGCAGGTTCCTCACCGACTTCTGCCAGATGGTCTGGCCAAAGCTGTCAGGCGGGGGCTTTAGGGTTTAGGGTTTAGGGTTTAGAGTTTAGGAATATAGCTTAGTTAAATCATATTAGGATTCCTACTATAAATTTAAGTTATATTCCTTAATTAATTAATTATTTAGTTGATTAATTAAGGGGTTTTGGAGTCTCTAGGGGGAAAAGGGGTGGGTTTGTGAGCCCTAAATCCTGGGTTTAGGGTTTAGGGTTTAGGGTTTAGGGTTTAGGGTTTAGGGTTTAGGGTTTAGAATCCCATTAATCCCATGAATCCCATGAATCCTAAAACCCTAAACCCTGTTTCTTCGTGCCATTCTTGCCGGTTCCCCTTTGGAGCTTTCCGTGTGGCGGTTTACCAAACATCGGGGACCCCTAATATACAAGGAGGGGCCCCCCTAGTCATAAGTGGAGCTAACAGTACCCTAAGTGGGTGTTAAGGGTCCTAACCTAGGTCATAAGTCCCTTATCTTCAGTTCGTATGCTATATGCTAAGGGGGCCCCTCCTTGTATAGATCCCCTAAGTAGTAGGATCCCCTGAAAATCAGGACCCCAAGAAGGCACCAGCTCCGGCAGTGAAGAGCCCGCCACTTCGACATCTGGAGCACCCTAAACCCTAAACCCTAAACCCTAAACCCTAAACCCTAAACCCTAAACCCTAAACCCTAAACCCTAAACCCCTAACCCTGAAGTTGGCATCCTTCGGGATTTACAGGGTTTAGTGTTTACCTTTCGTCCTGGGTTTTTTGGGCTTCGGGTTTGCAAAGCAAAACAGCCAGGCTGTGGTCGGGAAGGACGGCAGACCGCGCCCGGCAGGCAGGACATCTCAAGGTGGGAAAGCCACCGATCCGGCCTATGCTTCGGCAAACGCATCGCGCAAGGACAGGGTCGGTGCAAAAATCCCAGGGTACTCTAACAAGAGCGGGCGGCCATTGTCGATGCGAGGCAGCCAGAAGAAGAGGCAGAAGTTCCAGCCGGTCGATGCCGCTACCTTCATCAACACGCTGTCAGCCGATGCTGCCCCGTTCACGACTGCTCTTGAGGCAGCCCACCAGGCCAACATGCAGGCGTACGATATGTCGTGGGCGCAACAGACCCAAGCAATGGCGTATACCTAAATGTCGGGTTTAGGGTTTGCAAGGAGGGGCCCCCTTACCCGAATACTAGGGCCCCCTTACCAGAATACTAACTATAGTTAAGGGACTTACAACCGAGGTTAGGATCCTTATAACCCAATTGAGGGTACTTATAATTCTACTTATAGGGGGTTGGACTGTGCAGGGTTGGTTGTAGGGCGAGGATGATCAGAAGCCCATTCGGCCCTGCGAAGAAGAAGGGTTTACAGGGTTCCCTAAACCCTAAAACCTTAACCCTAAACCCACCAAACCCTAAACCCGAAACCCTAACTCTAAAGTTAAGAATTGTGAGCGGCTAGGAAGGTTTTTTGGACCCTTCCCCAACCCCACACAGACCTTGTTGGCGAAAATCTCAGGGCGCCGTACAGGGAACGACGAGGGAGGCTGGTTTAGGCTTTAGGGTTTAGGGTTTAGGGTTTAGGGTTGGGTTTAGGGTTTAGGGTTTAGGGTTTAGGGTTTAGGGTTTAGGGTTTAGGGTTTAGGGTTTAGGGCTTAGGGCTTAGGGCTTAGGGCGGGAAAGCTGAAGCCAGGTGCGGTCAAGAAGCTCATGGATGAGCAGGCCCTGCTAGGGGGACCCCACCCGAAGGCTTGAAGCCCCTAATCAGGGTTTAGGGTTCAGGGTTTTGGCTTTGGGGTTTAGGGTTCAGGGTTTAGGGTTTAGGGTTTAGGGCGGCGCAGACTTGCTAGCAGCAATCCTATTATGAAGTTGGCTCAGGGACGTGAAGTTGCTTCGGCTTTAGGGTTTGGGGTTGAGGGTTCAGGGTTCAGGGTTTAGGGTTTAGGACCACCTTGTCAAGAGCACTCGAGAAGAGCTCCTCAGGGGTAGGGGGTTGTCGGTTGGTAAGCTTGTTTAGGGTCTTTAGGGTTTAGGGCTCAGGGGTCCAGGGTGTAGGGTTTAGGGATCAGGGTTCAGGGTTTGTGGGGTGTAGGGCTGATTGCGAATGGCGGGAAGCCTCCAAGGCATGTTGTCATCCGGCAGCCCAAAGAAAGGCATGCCAACCAGGCTCCAAACCCTAAACCCCAAACTCTAAACCCTATGTGCCCAAACCCCTCTTGTCCGGCTTACCAGCAGAGGTGCGCGAAGCGCTTACGAAGGCGGTGGCGAAGCTTCCGGATTCGATGCGAGGTGGGGGGTTTAGGGGTTTTGGGGGTTTAGGGTTTAGTGGCTGGGGATTTTAGAGGTTTAGGGTTCAGGGCTTGAGGGTTTCGGGGTGCAGGGGGGTGGGATCAGGAGTTCAGCCGTTGAGGGGATTAGGGTTGAGGGGTTTAGTGTCTTCTTTTGGCTCATAGCCAACAGCTAACTTTCGTGAGCAACACTACGCCCCCCAAAAAAGAATGGCTGATGGAGTGAAGCCTATGCTGTGATTCTCGCCAAAATGTTCGTGAACACAGTCTACAGCTTCATAAGTCCTCATATACTTCGCAAGGATAGGGTTTTGATAGCCAGGGAAGCTCAGCAACCCTAAGCCCCCTGAATCCTAAACCCTGAGCCCTCAACCCTAAACCCCGAAGCCTTACTGGGTTTACGGTAAGCTCCTTAACTCCCTAGCCCTAATCCTTTATGTGGGCTCCGGGGTTCTGAGCTGCAGGATGTTTGGCAACTAAGTTGAAACGCAAGAACCCTAAGCCTTATCACACAAGACTGGGTTTAGGGTTTAGGGATTTCGGGTGTAGGGATTTAGGGTGTAGTTTGTAGGGTGTGGGGTTTAGGGTTTAGGGTGTACGGTGGCTTCAAGCCCTCCAAGACGGTGCCATGCCCAGAACTACCACCTATATACTTGGAGGTTCATGGGTACCTTACAACCACAAGTACACCTCGGGGCTGGGTAGTTATCCTTTCACCTTTTTGGTGATACATACTCCGAGTACGCACAAAAGGTTAACTTTTTGTTGGGGATACTTATAACCACAATTAATCAGTCTAGTTAGAACCTACATAGAGGACTTAGAGAGCTTACAAGTATAGTTGGGGTAAGAAGTACCCTGAACCTACCACCTACTAGAAGCCCGCTATTTAGCGGTGCCAAGTCCTCCGTATGGCGGGATGGAACTGACCAACCAAAAAATCCGAGCCCCTCACCCCATCAAACCATAAAACCCTAACCCTGAACCCTAGACCCTAGACCCTAAACCCTAAACCCTAAACCCTAAACCCGATGCCCCTCAGGAGAAGTGGACTACTCGATTTGCTTCGGGGTGCGGGCCTCGTGATGGAGTCCTTATGAGTCCTTATAACTTCTTGGGATTCCCAAACCCTAAACCCTAAACCCCAAAACCCAAAATCCTAAAAACCCTAAAACCCTAAAACCCTAAAACCCTTAAACCCTAAAACCCTAAAACCCTGAAACCCTTAAACCCTAAAACCCCAAAACCCTAAAACCCTAAAAACCCTAAAACCCTAAAACCCTAAAACCCTGAAACCCTAAACCTTGAGAGCTTCGCCAAATCCCTCCACCGATCGGCCCAAACTCTAGAAGCTGAATGCCCGGAAAGGACTCAGGATCCCAGAGACCCCTGAAGCCTAGGGTTAAGGGTTTAGGGTTTAGGGTTTAGGATTTAGGGTTTAGGGTTTAGGGTTTAGGGGTTTAGGGTTAAGTAGGGTTGAGGGTTTAGGAAACAAGCAGCCGTAGGAAACGCTTGATGGAGACAAGCACCATCCAGCGCAGTGCCGTTTCGTCGGGGGACATTCTCTTGGTATCTCAGTCAAGCGGTCGCCTCGCGCATCATGGAGTTTAGGGGTTTAGGGTTTAGGGTTTAGGGTTTAGGGTTCAGGGTGTTTAAAGCTTTTTTGGCCTTTCAGATTCGAGGAACAAGTCAGAGGCCATTTCCAGACCCCACAACATCAAACAAAAGTCCTGAAGCTGCAACGGCAAAGACCCTGCAAATTTGAACCTCGCCCACAAAACACAAACAAATGAGAAAATGCACACACACACACACTCACTCTGAAGCAGGGCCTAAACCCTAAACCCTAAACCCTAAGTTCACCCTAAGCCCTAAACCCTAAACCCTAAACCCTAAACCCTAAACCCTAAGCCCTCCGAAAACCGAAAAGTTCAGGAGTCTGCCCCCAGCATAGAGGAGGTCTATAGCTGGCGAGAGCACCCGCCTGGGCCTTGGCCGCCCTGACTCTTGGAGTCTAGGGCTTTCTATAGGATAGGGTTTCGGGTTTAGGGTTTAGGGTTTAGGGTTTAGGGTTTAGGGCTTAGGGCTTAGGGCTTAGGGCTTAGGGCTTAGGGCTTAGGGTTTAGGATTTTGTTGCTTAGGGTTCAGGATTGTCAGCAAACCCTCGGGACACTCCACGTTGCCCACATTCGGCTGAAGGTGCTGGGTTTAGGACTTCGGGTGTAAGGTGTTGGTTGGAGTCTAGGGCTTACCATAGGCTAGGAAAGCGGCCAAATAGTTCGCCGCAAGCTCCACATTGCCCTAATCCCTAAACCCTAAACCCTAGACCCTAAACCCTAAACCCTAAACCCTAAACCCCGAACCCCAAGCCCTAAACCCTAGACCTTCACCGCCCATATTCCAGCTCCCAGGTGTATCAAAGACGGTATTGAGCTCTGCGGGAAGATGCACTGGGATGCCGCGGCATCCTGGCAGCTCATATTTCTCATCAGGGCACCAGAGGTTGAAGCCCTCAACCCTAAACCCTAAACCCTAAACCCTAAACCCTAAACCCTAAACCCTAAACCCTAGTGGCTTCCCGGTTCGTGCGCTTCGGCTCTTGACCGGTGCGCCTTAGCGACTGAGACTTCCGAGGAGCTTCGGGTGGGCGCAGGGCAAGCCCTAAGCCCTAAACTTTAGGTTTAGGGTTTAGGGTTTAGGGTTTAGGGTTTAGGGTTTAGGGTTTAGGGTTTAGGGTTTAGGGTTTACGGTTAGGGCTACCCTATAAAAACCCTCTTCCGCTATAAGCCCTAAAAGCCCTGTAGACCCTACAAGCCACTTTAGACCCTATAGACCCTACAGACCCTACACCACAACCACTCTCTCCCGCAAATTCTTCTGTCTCTGGCGGTCTCGGGAGGACTTCACCCGAAGCCCTCCTAAACCCTAAGCCCTAAGCCCTGAGCCCTAAGCCTCAAGCCTCAAGCCCCAAGCCCGAAACCCTAAACCGTAAACCCCAAACCCTAAACCCTAAACCCTAAACCCGAGACCCGAAACCCTAAACCCTAAACCCTAGCCCTACACCCCAAACCCCAGAACCCCATGTAGTCCAGGTGGACCTGCGGATCAACGTGGGCCCGATCAAGGTCGGCATCGATCGCATCTACCTCGAGGGCGCCGGGGGGAGTGGGGTTTAGGGGCTAAGGGTGTAAGGGTTTGGGGGGGTTTAGGTTGAGTGTTGAAGGATTCATAAGGGTTTATAAGAGTTTGTAAGGGTTGATAAGGGTTTACAAGGGCTTAAAAGGGTTTAGGGTTCAGGGCTGCAAGCAGCCTGTATGTCGACGTTGGATCCCTAAACCCTTTTAAAGCCCGAAACGCTAAACCCTGAAACGCGATATCCCTAAATCGGACACCTTAAGCCCTAAGCCCTGTTAGGTTTAGGATTTTGGGGTTTAAGATTTAGGGTTTAGGGTTTAGGATTTAGGGTTTAGGGTTGGGGGTTTAGGGCTTCGTCACAGAGAGTTTTGGGATCCTCCCGGCCTCAACTTCCAAAACTGCTTGGAGCTTTCGAGTTTGGGGTTCAGGCTCCGCAAGACCTTGGAGTTTAGGGTTTAGGGTTTAGGGTTCAGGGTTTAGGGTTGATGGTTCTTTTTTCCGGCTGGGTTGGGGGTGGCCCAGGCCCCAGACCCTAAAACCCTGAGTTTAAACCATCAACCGTTTAGGATTTAAGAGCCTCCGGCTCAAGCCGCCGACCCCGCTGGAGCATAGTTGAAAGGTTTAAATGCGCTCGTCAGCTCAAAGGATGCCAAAAGTTGATTTGCTTGAGCCTCTGTGAAACGTTGGGGGGGGGGGGGTAGGGGGTAGCACCAGGACCCAAACAGGAGCTGAAGCAGGGCAGCCCCAGTCAGGGGGGGGGGGGGGGGGGGGGAGGGGGGGGGGGGGGGGGGGGGGGGGGGGGGGGGGGGGGTTAGGGGGGGGGTTAGGGGGGGGGAGGTTTTCACCTCCTTTTCCCATCCAACACGCCGCCAGGGTCGGCGGATATTTGCCAAAGGCCGGGACCCTAGACCCTAAACCCTAAACCCTAAACCCTAAACCCTAAACCCTAAACCCTAAACCCTAAACCGCAGAGTCGAGTTGGAGCTGAGGGTTTGGGGGCTTAGGGCTTGGGGCTGTGGAGTTTCGGACCCAGAGCTGAAGGTTCGGGTTTTTTGGGGTTTAGGGTTTAGGGTTTAGGGTTTGGGGTTTGGGGTTTGGGGCTTGGGGTTTGGGGTTTATAAGGTTTAGGGTTTAGGGTTCCTGCCCCAGAGAGTCCCTTGCCAGGTGTGGGCTGCATCATTTTCAGGCCACTCATGGACCAGGCCCCATTGGCTGCTTAAGGCTGAGGGTTTAGGGTTTAGGGTTTAGGGTTTAGGGTTTCGGGTTTAGGGTTCAGGGTTTCGGGTTTAGCGATGTGTTCGTGAACCTAGCTCACGAGGCTCGTCTAAAGCCTACACGCAGAGGAGAACCTAATATAGGGGCCTTAATCATTAGAACAGGGTTTTGGGGGATATTATAGTATCATTAGAAAGGGACCATAAGGGAATACTACTAGTAAGTATGCCGACCCCTATAGCAAAAGCCGGACCCTCAAAACAAGCCCCTTCTGCTACACGGCCTTGTCGGGCTGCCTTTCGGGGGACTTGGGCTCAGGGTTTAGGGTTTAGGGCTTAGGGTTATGTAGGAAATCATTCGTGCTAGGGTTTAGGAGCTTTAGGGGGACTTGAGGTGCTAGGTTTAGGGTGCTGAGGGACTGAAGTGTTCTGGCTTAAATGGGGTGGCCGGGCTTGAGGTGCTAAAGGGCATTTTGGGGGTGCAAATTCGCAGAGAACTTGAAAATCTTCAAGTGCAGCTCTCCACCCAAGCCCAGCCAAAAAACCCTCCCTAAATCCTACAGCCTCTCAACATTTTCGGTCATGGGCCGCTCTCCAAATTTTACAGGTTTGCGGTCGGGGGGGGGGGGGGGGGGGGGGGGCTTGTGGCCAGGGAGTTCAAGTGGCTAGGTTCAACGGACATCGCAAGCCTCTTCTCTCCAACGGGAGTGGCGAGCACAGTGAAGTTGCTCTCAGCAATGTTCGTGTCGTCGAACGGCCACGTCCTTGGAAGTATCGATGTCGGAGACGCCTACTTAATGGTGGAGCAAGAAGAACCAACGGTCGTCGAAGTCGATGGAAAGTACTACGAACTCGGGTTCACACTGCCAGGACAAAGGATTGGATCAAGCGCGTGGTTCAACAAGTTGAAAGGATACCTCGAAGAGTACGGACTGAAGTCCGACGAAGGACTACCAGCCTTGTTCTACAGGAGACCAGACAAAGGTTTAGGGTTTAGGGTTTAGGGTTTAGGGTTTAGGGTTTAGGGTTTTAGGGCTTAGGGCTTAGGGCTTAGGGCTTAGGCTTCCCTTGAGATTGGGGATGTCAGGTCTATGGGTCTTACCTTCCTGTCGAGGCCAAAATCTCGGCATGTGGAACCCTCAACCCTAAACCCCGAACCCCACTCTTTTACCTGATATCCCCTCACGAAGCCCTTTAAGTGATAAAACCTTTAAACCCTAAACCCTAAACCCTAACCCCTAAACCCTAAACCCTAAACCCTAAACCCTAAACCCTAAACCCTAAACCCTAAACCCTAAACCCTAAACCCTAAACCCTAAACCCTAAACCCTAAACCCTAAACTACCCGAGGCGCCCGTCCTCGGCGGCTTCCACCTCTTCTACTGCTCGCCGCCAACGATGCATGTACGCCTGACGGGGCTAGGGCCCTTCACCAGGCACAGGGGTCTAAAGTTTACAGGGTGTAGGGGTTTAGGGTTTAGGGGTTTAGGAGTTTAGGGGTTTCAGGTTTAGGGGTTTAGGGTTCAGGGGTCTAGGGGTTTAGGGGTTTACCTAAATTAGGGGTTTAGGGGTCTAGGGGTTTAGGGTTTAGGGGTTTAGGGGTATAGGGGTGTAGTGGTGTAGGGGTGTAGGGGTTTAGGGGTTTAGGGGTTTAGGGGTTGAGGGGTTTAGGGGTTTAGGGGTTTAGCGGTTTAGCGGGTTTAAGGGGTACCGCGAGCATTTTGGCAAAGTTTTCCGGGGCATTTCCGACTGGTCTTGGCCTGAAGGGTTTTGGGCTACTTGAAAACTCTCAGGCACACCCTTCAAACCCTACAAGAACTCAAAGCAAATTCCTAAAAACATTAAGCTTAGCCTGAAAACCTTTAAAAACAAACCCTCAAACCCTAAACCTAAAAACCCTGGACCACCAAAGGACCAAAGAAGGATCTTACTCCCGAGCAATTGCCTCCCGAGGGTTTAAAGGGTCGGCCAGCGAGCAGGTGGACGGCTGTCGACGCTACGGTGCCCTGCCGGCTCTGTATTCAGGGTGCAGGTTTCAGGGTTTTACGGTTTTAGGGTTTTAGGGTTTTATGGTTTTAGGGTTTAGTTAAGGTTTCTTTAGAAGCCCCTTAAAACCAGAACGGGCACCCTTCTTTATTCCTAGGTTACTCTTGGGTCTAGCGTGGTTGCCTCCCAGATGTACTGGGGCTTAAGGGGGAGGCGAGACACACCGTGGCGAAGCCCTCAAAACCCAAAACTCTGTTTTGTTGGCATTGAGGTTCAGAAGCTCATGGAGGATGCCTTCAAGATGGCACCTTGGGTTTAGGGTTTAGGGTTTTCGGGTTTTAGGGTTTAGGGTTTAGGGTTTGGGGTTTGGGGTTTGGGGTTTAGGGTTCGTAGGGTTTTCAGGGTTGCGAATTTACGTAGGGTTTAGGGTTTGAGGTTTCAGGGTTTCGGGGTGTTAGGTTTCTGGTTTATGTAGGGTTTGGGGTTTAGGGCTCAGAGTTTACGTAGGGTTCGGGGTTCAGCTTCATGTAAGGTTTAGCGTACAGGGTTCGGGGTTCATGTAGGGTGCCCGGGTTTCATGGCTTAGGGTTCAGGGTTGTTGGTATAGGGTCCAGGCACGAGGGTTTAGTGTTCAGTCTTGAGGGTTTCGGGTTCCTATACCCACCGCAAGAATTGTATTGTATGTTCGCATTAATTATGCTCTCTCTCTCTCTGTCTCTCTTTCTCTCTCTCTCTCTCTTTCTCTTTCTCTGGCTCTTTCTCTGTCTCTTCCTCTTTCTCTTTCTCTTTCTCTCTATCTGTCTATCCCTCCCTCTCCCTCACTATCTCGCTCTCCTCGCTCGCTCCCTCGACTTGTCTAGAAAAACAGCTTAAAACCAGGCAGAAGGAGTGCAGAACTGCCAATTCCTGAAGGCTGCCAGCGTAAACAGCACCCCGGTATTACGAGTACCTAATCCTACAACATTCCAACAGAGGCTTTTAGCCTCTAGAAGAACGCGTGCATTCAAGCAATGCTGCTTGAATACTTCTCCCAATCGCCTCAACCTTCCGAATTTTGGCCCTAAAACCCTAAAACCCTGAAACCCTAAAAACCCTAAAACCCTCAAACCCTAAAACCCTAAAACCCTCAAACCCTACAACCCTAAACCCTAAAACCCTAAACCCTAAACCCTAAAACCCTAAACCCTAAACCCTAAACCCTAAGTCTGCCATTCTCGTTTGGGGAGAGATGAGGTCATGGTCTTGCCGCATCGGATGACTCAGCGCGCCTCGGCCACGCACGTCGAAGCCTACCCTGAGAACCCAGCGGCTACCTTGTTTGGGGTTCAGGGTTTAGGTTTCAGGGTGTAGGCGGTAAAGGCTCTGAGGGCTCTTATTTTAGGGTTTTGGGGTCCCAAAGGCTTTCTTACATAAGGGTTTTTGGGGGCTTTGTTGAGGCTGAGGGTTAGGGTTCAGGTATTAGGGCGGCAAAGCTGACTTAGACCCCACCCCCACCAAAGAAGATAAATCCTTCAAGATGCCCTGAAGAACACTAAACCCTAGACCCTAGACCCTAGACCCTAAACCCTAAACCCTAAACCCTAAACCCTAAACCCTAAACCCTCCGGGGTGCAGATGGAGCCTGAATCTTTGAATTCGGGAGCTTTTTTCCATCAACAAGCGCTCAGAGAGCTCCAAACTCCCCCTACCTTTTAGGGGCTTCTAGGGTTTAGGGTTTAGGGTTTAGGGTTTCTTGAAATTTCGGGGCGGGCCCCAGAAGGGAAGAATCCACCCGAAGCCCAAGCCGTAAATCCTAAACCCTAAACCCTAAACCCTCAACCCTAAACCCTAAACCTTAAAACCCTAAAACCCTAACACCCTAACACCCTAACACCCTAACACCCTAAACCCTAAACCCTAAACCTAATTCCCCTTTGGCACTTCGTTCCATTTCACAGCTCAAGGCTTTGCCAACACCAAGATCGACGACATGCCGGACTTTCGCTGCCCGCCTCCGCTCGGAGTTCTCCGGGTTCAGGCAGGTTTGGGGTTTGGGGTTTAGGGTTTAGGGTTTGGGGAATTAGGTTTAGGGTTTAGGGTTTAGGGTTTAGGGTTTAGGGTTTAGGGTTTAGGGTTTAGGGCTTAGGGTTTAGGGTTTAGGGTTTAGGGTTTAGGGGGACCCTCGAAGTCTTGTGATGTCTGTGGGGAGTACGCCTGCCGGTTCCTACGAATGGCTTGAGAACCCCCCAAAAATATAATGTCCTTCTTATAAGGGCAATAGGGAGACTAGGGTTTAGGGTTTAGGGTTTAGGGTTTAGGGTTTTGTTTTCTCAGGGTTCTTGAGAGCAAATCGAAGGCTCGGAGAGCGACTCAAGCCATGGGTCTGGGTTAGGGTTTAGGGTTTAGGGTTTAGGGTTTAGGGTTTAGGGTTTAGGGTTTAGGGTTTAGGGTTTAGGGTTTAGGGTTTAGGGTTTAGGGTTTAGGGTTTAGGGCTTCTGCTCTGGTAGATCCGGTT
Organism: Symbiodinium natans; assembly: GCA_905221605.1. Lineage (NCBI taxonomy): Eukaryota > Dinophyceae > Suessiales > Symbiodiniaceae > Symbiodinium > Symbiodinium natans. Next base: position 75,691 of record CAJNDS010000067.1, read on the forward strand.
GTCTAGGCGACCGAAACGTGCTCATCGTATGGATCAACATGGCCCCCCCCCCCCCCCTTTCCCAACATTTCCGAACCTCAAGGGAGGCAACGAGAGGCGCAGGGACAGACTCTATTGAAAACCACATCTAGGTCGCCCTAAACCCTAAACCCTAAACCCTAAACCCTGAACCCTGAACCCTGAACCCTGAACCCTGAACCCTGAACCCGAAACCCTAAACCCTAAACCCTACACAACCTTTTTTCCCCTTGTGCAAGCTTGACATCGCCGATTCAGCAGGTGCTGGCGGCACGAGACCTGGTCGGCGCAGCCTGCCTGACTCTGGGTTCAGGGTTTTTGGGATCCCAGGTTTACGCCCCTTCGACTGTTCTAACAGCCCTAAACCCTAAACCCTAAACCCTAAACCCTGAACCCTAAACCCTAAACCCAAACTTCAAACCCTAAACCCTATGCGCACCTGGGAGTCGACAAAGAGAGGGTTAGCGTTTAGGGTTTAGCGTTCAGGGCTCGGGGTTTAGGGTTTAGGGTTTAGGGTTTAGGGTGAAAGGTTCAGTCTATAGGGGTGCAGGTCTTATAGCACAAGCACAAGAGGACGGTCGCATGCTTTCTTGGCTGCAGAAGCATGCCGAACATGCTGAAGCATATCAAAACATGCGACCAAGCTCCTGTTGATACCGAAGCCTTCCATTCAGCGTTAGTAAAATCCTTGTGCTGTCCTCGGATTCACAGGAAGTTTTGCGACATTTGGATGTGATTTTGGCATGTCGTTAGTATATGTTTGTTGGGATGTTCCTACCCTATATTAACAGTCCTTGATAGGGATTATCATGGGGGGCTACTAGAATCCCTATTAAGGACTGTTAGTCTCAGGGGAACATCCCAATATGTTGGCTGTGTAGTTGTTTGTCATCAACACCAACCATGCTCCAGTCATCTAGAACTCTGTGCCCTCCTAAACGCTCAGCCCCATGCCCACAGAGAACGAGGGTTCAGGGTTTGGGGCTTCGAGAAGCCTTATAGGTCAGCAAAGGGCATAACGACGGCACAAAATTCTCAAATTCGAGGACTTTAAATCCTCAAGCCCTGAACCAAAACACGGCCCTAGACCCCTAAAGCCTAAAACCATAAACCCACATAAGCCCTTATCCCTAAACCCCAAACCCCTTAGCCCCTAAAGCCTAAACCCCACACCAGGTCAATCTCAACTGCACAAGCTTTCGGACGTCCGACCCGCCCCCCGGAATGCATTCTTTTGGGGCGTTAGCGCTAATGGGGTTTTGGGCTCTCCGGTCTTGTTTAAGGTTTAGGGTTTAAGGTTTAGGGTTTAGGGTTTAGGGTTCAGGTTTTAAGGTTTAGGGTTTAAGGTTTAAGGTTTAGGGTTTAAGGTTTAAGGTTTAGGGTTTAGGGTTCAGGGTTTAAGGGTTAGGGCTTAGCGTCGATCGTTTTTTTCGGGCACTTAGAACACTGCTGATAGCTGGAACCCATGTAGAGACTTATAATCCGACAGCTCTAAATCCCCAACGTCAAACCCTAAACCCTGAACCCTAAACCCTAAACCCTAAACCCTAAACCCTAAACTCCTGAACCCTGAAGCCGCTCCTAAATCTGAAGGCTTGCGCTCCCACAACGGACTCGGCCCAGTCTTTCATTGTAGCTTGTGGATGTCAGGTTTATTTTGTTTCTGAAGGGTTTCTGGTTCGCTTTTGCTACAGGAGTTTGGAGTTTCAGGTTTCATGTCAGTACTTCACGGTTTTTGGGGCTTGTGGAGCTTAGCGTTTTCGATCTGAGGTGCCAGGGGTGGCTTTGGGTTTAGGGTTTATAAGGCTGGTACCATTTTTGCGCAGCAGAATTCAGGTGGGTTTAGGGTTTAGGGTTTAGGGTTTAGGGTTTAGGTTTGGAGTCTGGGCACTTCGGCTCGACTTCTGACAAAGCCGTTTCCTCACTCCGACTCCCTACAGTACAATGTGGAGTCCGACCCCTATTTAGGGTTTAGCGTTTAGGGTTTAGGGTTTAGGGTTTAGGGTTTAGGGTTTAGGGTTTAGGGCCTAAGCCCTAGTGGGGACATGTGTTTTGAACAACTACCGTGTAAGATTAGGCTCCCTCGGCGTTCATGCAGGGCTCTCCCCCCGACGATAGCCCTTTCGTCCCTCATTTTTTATACTAGGTTCCCTGTGTGGATCTTATCAAGGGGAACCCTGCCTGCAGAGGTACTGCGCAGTCACCGTCGGCGATTGCACGAAACAGACGGGAGCACGTTACAGGCTCGGACTTTCCTGTGGGATGATGTTGGCGGAGGTCTAAACTTCGCATGTCACCAAGCACGCTGTGAACTCCCCTCCCTGCATGAAGTTAATATTCACGACCGTGTACAAATCAAAGTGCAGTTTTGGAGAACACGTCATGTTCGCGGGAGGGGGCATTTTCTGTGAGTCCCATCGTAAACGAATTGGCATGAGCACTCATTGTAGTCAGGCTCGTCAGGTCTCGGGGTGCTCAGCAGCCCGAACCCTAAACCCTAAACCCTAAACCCTAAACCCTAAACCCTAAACCCTAAACCCCTATAAAGCCTAAAGCCTTAAAGAGCTCCGTCAAGCCACGGCTGAAACCGCAAGCCCTGTATTTCTTATGTTTATAAACACTCAACCTTACCCTTAGGACTTTCGGGCTTAGGCCCAAAACCCTGAACCCTCTAAACCCAAAACCCAAAACCCTAAACCCTAAACCCTAAACCCTAAACCCTAAACCCGAGACTGTTCTTGCTTGGAGGACCCTAGAGCCCAACTGGGAAGATGAGCCCTGCATGGAGTTCTTGGTCTACCACGTGCCTGGGGAAGCAGTTGGTTTCATGGGATCTTGTGCTACCTCCACTTGGGGTTTAGGGTTCAGGGTTGAGGGTTTAGGCTTTAAGGTTTAGGGTTCAGGGTTTAGGGCTCACCGAAGAAGGGCCGATTTTGCTGGTACTGTATGTAGGATTACTTCCGAATCTTGGGCGAGTGCTTTTGTGGTGCAGCTTCTCCCCCCCCCCCCCCCCCCCCCCCACCCCCCCCCCCCACGGCGCATCGTCCGCCCCGCTTGTGACCTCTTTGGGAGGTGAGACAGTTTGGCTCTGTTTTATGGTTGAGAGTTCAGGTTTTTAGGGGTGGGTCGGGGCGGGGGGGGGGGGTGTTCGCAAGACACGGCATCCTTTGTTGGGTGTCCTTTGTCGAAACCTTCGACTGCGGAATCCAATAAGGTGGAGGGTTTAGGATCTAGCCACAGCAGGCTCAGTAGATGTTTGACCATTAGATGGGATTCTATAGGCTTATATACTAGGTCGGCCCCCCAGGGATACCTTAGATTTTGTCCTTATTGGGCTTGAGAGGATCATAGTTTGGAGTTCATTTCAGAGGCCTTTAAGAGCCATCCAAGTAAAGGCTTTGATAGGATGTACATGGGTATTACAGTTGGCTGTCTTATAGCTAGGCTTTAGATGCACACACACACACAACTTGAGAAAGCCCCGAGTTCCTATAAAAGCTTGCTCTGGTCTAGGGATTGGGGTTTAGGGGTTAGGGTTTAGGGTTTAGGGTTTAGGGTTTAGGGTTTAGGATTTCGAAGTTAGGAGCGGCAGAACGTCACGCTCGCAGTTTTCGACGCCAACGTCTTGCAGCAGGCCCTCTAAGGGGGTTTCCGAAAATTGGGTTTAGGGTTTAGGGTTTAGGGTTTAGGGTTTAATTAGGGTTTCCGAAAATTGGGGGCATGTCCTTTAGAGGATTACATAGTATTTTGGGCTATGTAAGAGGTTTCTCCTATTTTCGGAAGTCCCCATGTATTACCCTAAGGCTCTTCCGACTCTTTTTGTTGAGGCGTTTGGGCCCGAAGGACCATGCGCAGCATTTTGTTGAGCCACAGTTTAGGGTTTAGGGTGTAGGGTTTAGGGTTTAGGGGTTTCGGCATGGGTGTTTAGGAAATTTCGGGCTCCTGATCCGTGCACGCTAAAAATTAGGCCCCCCGCCTCCCACCCAACCTCGGGGGAGGTGAGCAGTCCATGCAGACGTAGGAACTTGATTCTGGAGCCCCCCCCCCCCACCCCCCCCCACCCCCAAACCTCAAACCTCAAACCACCCTAAACCCTAAACCCTAAACCCTAAACCCTAAACCCTAAACCCTAAACCCTAAACCCTAAGCCCTAAACCCTAAACCCTAAACCCTAATTAAACCCTAAACCCCAAACCCCGAACCCTAAACCCTAAGCCCTAAACCCTAAGCCCTAAGCCCTAAGCCCTAAACACCCCCCCCCACCACCAAACCTCAAGCCAAAAGCTCCTGGCCGGTACTTAGAGGCACGGGTACAGTAGCTAGCCTGAAGGGGTTAGGCACCAAAGCCTAAAGCCTAAAGCCTAAAGCCTAAAGCCTAAACCCTAAACCCTAAACCCTAAACCCTAAACCCTAAACCCTAAACCCTAAACCCTAAACCCTAAACCCTAAACCCTAAACCCTAAACCCTAAACCCTAAGCCCTAAACCCTAAACCCTAAACCCTAATTAAACCCTAAACCCCAAACCCCGAACCCTAAACCCTAAACCCTAAACCCTAAACCCTAAACCCTAAACCCTAGCAAAGCCTAAACCCTAAACCCTAAACCCTAAACCCTAAGCCCTAAGCCCTAAGCCCTAAGCCCTAAGCCCTAAGCCCTAAGCCATAAGCCATAAGCCCTAAGCCCATGAAATTAAGCAGGGCCACCCTCTGGTTGCTGGCCAACTTACCGGCTCTTCATTGCCAAAAAGAACCCCCCCAAAAAAAAGAGTAAATAAAAATAAGAACCCCCAAAATCAAAAGAAAGTAATCCCGATATTGCCCTTGCAAGGAAGAATCTGTTTATCCAGGGTCTAGGGGTGTAGGGGTTTAAGGATTTCTGGGTTTAGGGTTAGGGTTTAAGGTTTTATTGGGTTAGACTTATGGGCTCTTTACGGGCTTGGTCAGCTCGCAGGTTTGGTGATTTAGGGTGGGGAGGCGATGGGGGGGGAGGCGGAGGCTTTCGGGCTGCGAGAACCTACACCCTAAACCCGAAAGGCTTTCGGGCTGTGAGAACCTAAACCCTAAACCCGAAACCTTAAACCCTAAACCTTACTGTAAACCCTACACCGTAAACCCTAAAGCCTCTCGTCAGCGCCCTGAGGACGTCCAGCTTGCATACCTCAAGGAGCCACGGGGCAGGGGGATGTTTTCGGGCTTTGACTTGTTATGCTATTTTTCGAACCCACGCAAAAACTCCCACTGCCCTTCTTGCCCGAAGCCCTAAACCTAAACCCTAAACCCTAAACCCTAAGCTCCAAACCCTGCACCCGAAGCACGCTGAGCCGTTATCCAGAAACCCCAAAACCCCAAACCCTACGTCCGAAGCGGGACCGTAACTAGGCGGAACTTGGGGGAATTTTGTAATACTTGCCCTTGTTGGGTTTAAGAGGATTATGTTTAGGAATGTTTCTCCCAGAGGGTTCGAAGATCAAACCCTAAACCCCAAACCCTAAACCCCAAACCCTAAACCCCAAACCCTAAACCCCAAACCCCAAACCCTAAACCCCAAACCCTAAACCCGAAACCCTCAATGGCAGGAGCCCCACACAGCTGCCGAGCTCGTGGAGCGCTGTGGGGCACCGAGGTGCCATGTTTCATGCACAGTTCGGGTTTAGGGTTTAGGGTTTAGGGTTTAGGGTTTAGGGTTTAGGGTTTAGGGTTTAGGGTTTAGGGTTCAGGGTTCAGGGTTCAGGGTTTAGGGTTTAGGGTTGAGGCTTTAGGGCGCAGGGCCATTCGTAATTCTATATCGAAGAGGCTGTAGGGCGCAGGGTCATGCGTAAACATATCTCGAAGGGTTTACAAGCACAAGCCCTCGCTAAAGCTTATTAATTATGAACTATGAAGCTAAATTCCTAAACACTAAACCTTAGACCCGAATATAAACCTTTATGGCTCATGGAATGCACAAGGGCCGAATAGAGAGCGTGCAGGGTTTATAGGGCGTTGCGTTGCCAGCAACACCCCGGGAATGGTTTATGTTTCCCCTTTGTCCGGAAGTTTATGGTGTTTAGGGTTTAGGGTTTAGGGTTAGGGCGTAGGGTTTAGGGTTTAGGGTTTAGGGTTTAGGGTTTAGGGTTTAGGGTTTAGGGTAGTTTAGGGTTTAGAGTTTAAGGCTGGCCTTTGGGGCTTTATATCGGAAGAGTATCGGAAGCCATCTCCCAACCGTTTTCACAGAGGGGGTTCATGGCCAACCCAGGGAATATCGTGGTGGTGGTGAATATCCCTGAGGGTCCATGTACCTTATTATTATATACTTGGGCCCCAAAGTCCCTATATAGGAGGTACTTTAAGGCCCAAGTATTCCGTATTTAGGTACACGGACCCTTGGAGTATCCCGCCGATGCAAAAACCACGAAAACTCCCGAAGTTCGCGGATCAATCATGTCCACCGTTCGGCTCTCAACCGTGCTAACAGCCCGAAACCCTACACCCTAAACCCTAAACCCTCAACCCTAAACCCTAAACCCTAATCCTAAACCCTGAACCCCAAATCCCAGAACGCGGCCTCCACCGAAGGTGGCTCCCGCTCGCAGCCTCCCTGGCCGATGCCAGTGGCAAAAGCACCGAGGGTGTGAGCCCAAGGGGGTTTAGGGTTTAGGATTTAGACCCTAAACCCTAGACCCTCAACCCTAAACCCAAAACCCTGCTAACCCTAAACCCCATAAGTCTAAACCCCTACATGAGGGGTTTACAGGGCGCCAGGCTTGTTGGGGTTTCTGAAAGTCAGAGATCCCTTAGGGTTCAGGATCTAGG
>CAJNDS010000067.1:87500-127500 GCA_905221605.1 Symbiodinium natans
ACCCTAAACCCTAAACCCGTTTCCTGTCTGCCTGAAATCTGTATAGGCCCCTTTGGGGAAGGAGATGGTTCGGGAGTTGGCACGCTTGCTTTGTGATCGCGACACTGAGCCTTACGGTACCTTGGGGGTTCGGGGTTAGGGGTTAGGGTTTAGGGTTTAGGGTTAGTAGCTGAGTGAGTACACTTTACACTTTTTGGGGATACGATAACCCCCTAGAGAGCTGAAAGTGTAAACTTTTTGGGGGCTCATGAACTCAGCAACCCTAAACCCTAAACCCTAAACCCTAAACCCTAAACCCTAAACCCTAAACCCTAAACCCTAAACCCTAAACATGAACTCAGCGACTAAGGTACTCTAGTCCAGGTTTGGGGGGCTTGGTGTGTGAAGTGAGACCACAAGTTGCTGCCGAAGCAAAACTGTCATCCAGGACCCAGAGTAAGCCCCAAATTTCCCCTTTTGTTAAGGTTTAGGTTCCCTTTATAAGCCGCTTTAAACCCAAACAAGGGCACCCTTTTTTTGTTCCTAGGCCAGTAGGCCCTTATTCCCCTTTTGTTAGGGTTTAGGTTCCCTTTTTTCGCCCCTTTAAACCGAAAAAAGGGCACCCTTTGTTGTAGGCTGCTCTTGAGTCTAGCCCCCTAAACCCTAAACCCTAAATCCTAAACCCTAAACCCTGAACCCTAAACCCTAAACATGCCTTTAAACGCTATAGAAGCTCAATCCTAGGGAAGCCCAAGCCCGGAGCCATCCAAGATGGTTAAGGGTTTAGGGTTTAGGGTCCAACAACCGGGACTCTCTTGGGGCAGCTGAGCGGTGCCCTTTTTCGCCGTTTTTGGCTTCTGGGCTTCCTTGTAGAAAGCAACCAACCCCCCCCCCCCCCCCCCCCCCCCCCCAAAAAGGGTACCCTTATCCCACTCAAGGTTGCTGGGCTAGCATAAAACCTAGAATCCTGGCCCTAAACCCTAAACCCTAAACCCTAAACCCTAAACCCTAAACCTTAAACCCTAAACCCTAAACCCTAAACCCTAAACCCTAAACCCTAAACCCTAAACCCTAAACCTTCCTTACGGGGCTACCATCAAACCTATAGTCCTGGCCCTAAACCCTAAACCTCCCTTCTCTCCCATTTGCAATTGTTGTTGACAGGTGCTGGATCCCGGCAATATCCATGGCTTTGGCAAGAGGACCGACTTGATAGCCCAAAATCTGATCCCGATAACTTGGGATATGTTCCCCCTTATACTAGCAGCTCCCTAATATATTATTATGGTGCCCCATTATTTTGATCCCTGTTAAGGACTGTTAGTACAAGGGAGAACATCCCTGATAGGATGCCATTTCATTTTACAGAGCTTGCAGTTTTGATTTGCAGCGCGTAGGTTCGCCATATCCAGTGTCCTTGTTCAGGAACTTAACATTCGTTACCACCTAGTTGTATCGTAAGAAATGCACTCTCCTGGTTGCGGTAGCTGAGCTTAAAGCCCAAACCCAAGACCCTACCAGACCCTAAACCCCTAATCCAAAGGTTCCATGTACCTATATAGTATGTACTTGGCCCTCAAAGGGGTCCCTATTTGGTATATAGATACATGGACCCTTAGGGTAAAAAAAGAGCCCAGTGTTGCGAAGGATCACGTCGCAGATCCATAAGCTGCGAAAGCACAACGTCGACCCTGGCGTGATCGCAGAGGTCGGGTTCAGTCCTTGCGTGGCGGTTTCTGTTGCAAGGGTTCCGTTGCAATGCCCCTCAAAAACCCCCTAATCTCTCAACCCTCAACACCCCAGACCCTCAGCCCTAAGGCCTATAACCCGAAACCCTAAGCCTGAGGAACCCCGAAGCCCTACTCGTAAGTCTTCGTGCCAGGCCTTAGGCCTGTCGCCCGACGCCGTCGCCGATGTCGATAGGATTCAGGCGCTGTGGGACTGGGCTGTTTTTTTTGGGCCCTGAACCCTCCAAACCCTAAACCCTAAAGTGTACCCTAAAGCCTAAACCCTCTAAACCCCTAGAACCCTGTAAGGGGTTGGGCAGTAGGATTTAGTGGCTTGAGGTGCAGGGCTTAGCACCACCAAGGCCCCGCTGAAGCCTTAGCTGCATCCCATAGTCCCTGACCCTAAACCCTAAACCCTAAACCCCAAACCCCAAACCCCATACCAGAAACCCCAAACCCTAAACCCTAAACCCTAAACCCTAAACTGTGGGAGCCAAGCCGCCCCTTTTGCAGATACGGGGGACCGAGGAAGGAAGAGTCTGGCCTCAACCTGATATGTGGGTTTCCGCAAGATTGGGCCGGGGGGGGGGGGGGGGGGGTATCCCTCAGGGAGGGTTCCTAAAATAAGACCCTAAACCTTAAACCCTAAACCCTAAACCCTAAACCCTAAACCCTAAACCCTAAACCCTAAACCCTAAACCCTAAACCCTAAACCCTAAACCCTAAACCCTAAACCCTTAACCCTAAACCCTAAACCCTAAACCCTAAACCCTAAACCCAAATCGTATTTTGGGGGTGCGGAGATACACGTGATTGTCCAGAACTTCCAAGCCCCATCTCTGAGGCGAATGGCGGCCCCTGCTTTGGCTGGGACGAGGTGAGGGAGTGAACTGGGAGGATTTGGGGGGGGGGGGGGGGGCCTACTCTTTGCTATTATGATGATGATGATGATGATTATTAATACTAATTTAGTATAATTTTCATTATTATCATTATTTTTGTTTATTTTATTAGTTGTTATTTCATTATTATTGTCTTACTTCTGGTAATACTAGTATTACGATTATCAGTTGTATCATTATTAGTATGATTGTTATTGTTATGAGTATTAGTAGAATTATTTTGAGTATGATTAGAGGTATCCATAATGAGGGTCTCATTTTCTTCCTCGTCTTTCCAGTCGCTCAGCCTCTAGCCCAAGCCCTCGCACGCCCACTCCAAACACCCCAAAACCCCTTAGGGGTACCTCATTGGGGTCCTTCTTCTAAGGGAATTCTAATGTTAGGGGGGTCTATATTAGTTTTTTTTTTTTTTCGTTTTTAACGCCCCCCAGATCTGCCCGCTTCCCTTCTTTGCACAAGATCAGTCGGCTTAGCCTTGGCATTGTGACGACATCTGCGTGAGGTCCTTCAAAATTAGGAGGGCCAGGGGGGGGGGGGGGGGGGCTACACATGTTCTTTCTTCAATGGCATCTCTTGAACGGCGTATCCCAAAACAGAGAGAGTACAGGGGCCAGGAGCTTGCACTGGAGATGGTATAGGCCAGGACCCAGAGTAAACCCTTACTCCCTTGTTGTAGGACTTAAGCTCCCTTATCAGCCCCTTTACTTCAGCCAAAAAGGGACCCCTTTTTAATCCTAGGTTACTCCTGGTAAACCCTAAACCCGAAACCCTGAACCCTGAACCCTGAACCCTGCACCCTTCTTATTCCTAGGTTACTCTTGGGTCTAGGCTCTCGCGGCGCGAGCACATGCAGGCTATGCGCCAGGAAGCCCATGCTAGCGTCAATCTGTCACTCTTCGATCCCAAACCCTACATCCTGCTGGTTCTTGCCCTAAACCCTAAAACCCTAAACCCTAAACCCCTAAACCCCTAAACCCCCAAACCCCTAAACCCCTAAACCCCAAACCCCAAACCCTAAACCATAAACTCGAAACCCTAAACCCAAAACCCTACACAGCCCTAAGACCGAAAAGTCGAGTGGCAGGCACACTACGCCGTCCTTCCCGAAGAGAGCACCGGAGACGTCGAACTGGAGGCGGGAAGTGGGTTGAGGTCTTGCAGGGCTAATGAACACGGTTTACAGGGTTTCTTAGGGGTTCATAGGGTTTTATGGGGTTACAGGGTTTATTGGCTGGAGGGTTTTAGAGCATATAGGATGTATAGGGTTTATAAGGTTTGTAGGGTTTGTAGGGTTATGCTGTTCATAAGATGCATAGGGTCTCTTGTGGTTTAGGGGTGAAGTTGCTGGAGTGCATGACGTGCGTATGGCAAGTGTGGAGCCCGTCAGGTGGGATCACTGGCTTGATTCTTTGGGTTTAGGCTTTAGGGTTTAGGGTTTGGGGTTTGGGGTTTAGGGTTTAGGATTCAGGATTCAGGGTTCAGGGTTTAGGGTCCAGGTTTAGGGTTTGGCGTCCCCATGAGTTGTCAAAGCCTTGCATTGTAGGAGACAGTGGCTTCTACTCACTTCAAGAGCACAGGCAGGCTTCTGCGCGCTTTATCCCCCCACGTGCCTTGCCCCAAGTCCTACATCCTAAGCCCCAAACCCTAAACCCTCATCCCCAAACCCTCACCCCTAAACCAAGCCCTCAGAAGACCCGAAAACTAGCTGTTTCCCAGGCCCCGCGGCGATCAGACCACAAGCTCCTGGTAACCCTAAGCCCTAAACCCTAAACCCTAAACCCTAAACCTTAAACCCTAAACCCTAAACCCCTGAGCTCTGCAGATGCTGCTGCCTGGCCGATGGTCGCAGGACTGTGAGCAGATCACTAGGTTGGTTTTTGTTTGAAATTTGTTTGTTAATTTTCATTATTTGGGTTCCTAAACCCTAAACCCTAAACCCTAAACCCTATATATATATATATATGTATGTTTTTTCAGAGGGTTTAAAGGCCAACCCAGATTTTGCTTGAGGGTTTGCCCTGGGATTTTTTTTGGGGTTTAGGGTCTACGTGGCTTCCCTAAGCCCTAAACCCTGAACCCTAAACCCTCAACCCTAAACCCTAAACCTCCCTTTTCGAGCCAGGACTGGCAGCTTTTGGCTTGCGAGCCCATCCAGAGTGCTCTCAAAAGCTGGAGCAGGCAGCAGGGTTTCGGGTTTCGGGCTTTCGGGAGTTTAGGGTTTAGGGTTTAGGGTTTAGGGTTTAGGGTTTAGGGTTTAGGGTTTAGGGTTTAGGGTTTAGGGTTTAGGGTTTAGGGTTTAGGGTTTAGGGTTTAGGGTTTAGGGTCCGAGCGTGTAGGGTAGTGGGGGGAATAGGGGTTCAGAGCTTGGGGTTTCGCAGGTTGTGGGTGTCGGCGTTTCTTGATTTGTTTTTTTTTTGAATTGGTTTGAGGTTGATAGGGTCTGGGTGTTACCCTACACCCTAAACCCGGAACCCTAAACCATACACCCTAAGGCCCTAAACCCTAAACCCCAAACCCTGAACCCTGAACCCTAAACCTAAACCCTAAGCTCTTCTGGTTGAAGTTGCCTACCCTGCAGGCCGACCAAGATAACGCCTCTTTGCTTGCAGTGGTGACATCAGCAGGGTGGGGCTTAGGTTTCAGGGTTTAGGGTTTAGGGTTTAGGGTTTCGGGTTTCGAGTGGGGGGGGGGGGGTGTGGGGGGACCTTTGGCTTGAGCTTCTTACCTGCAAGCCTGTCCCGGCGTCTGTGTTGGCTTCATTTGGGTGTCACTGTTAAGGTTTGATAAAACATACATGTTTACTCAGTGTCAAAAAACTGAAGCAAGTTCCTAATGCTTGGTGGGCTTGGGCTCCCTTGCAAGCCCCTTTAACACCCTAAACCCTAAACCCTAAACCCTAAACCTGAAACCCTAAACCCTAAACCCTATAAACCCTAAAGAAAGGGCACCCTGTTATACACCCAGAGTACTCTTGGGTCTGGAAAGACTGCAACAAGAGGGATATGGATCCCTCCTTCGGAGGCCACAGGGTGGGTTTAGGGTTTAGGGTTCGCGTTTAGGGTTTATCTTCGCCAGCCGTGGCCCACCGGTGCCTGAAATCATTCGCCTAGCAAGGATGAACCCTAAACCCTAAACCCTAAACCCTAAACCCTAAACCCTGAACCCCTTTAGGTTCCCTTCTAAATCCCATTAAGCAAAGCAGGCGCCCTTCTTAATCCTAGGTCATTCCTGGGTCCAGAACATCATCAAGACGTTTAGTGCTAAGCTGCTTCTTTTATGGAAGCAACGATGGAAAGGGTTAGCGCCTGGCTTTTCGCCCACCGTGCGAAGCCTAAGACCTATCTTGCCGCATCTTCCTAAACCCTGAACCCCAAACCCTGAACCCTAAACCCTAAACCCTAAACCCTAAACCCTAAACCCTAAACCCTAAACCCGAGGTTTCAGTCCTCTGTGGGCACAGCATCTTTGGATGTGCCACGCCCTCATCGCGCAGAGCGGGCCAGGGTCGGAAAATGCAGGGTTTAGGGTTTAGGGTTTAGGGTTTAGGGTTTGGGGTTTAGGGTTTAGGGTTTGGGGTTTAGGGTTTAGGGTTTAGGGTTTAGGGTTTAGGGTTTAGGGTTTAGGGTTTAGGGTTTAGGGCGAAAGCTTTGCCGAAGAGCAGGTTTTCATGCTAGCGGCCTCCTGTTGCAAGATTCCGCGAAAACTGCGTGAACCCGAAATCTGGGATCTTGACAGGGCTTTTTTCACTTGGTACTTGACTTGGTCATAGTTGGGTAGCTTTGTACTTTTTTAAGGGTACTTAAACCCAATAAGGAGTAACAATTTGAATATTAGTATTATCCCAACCATGAATACATTCATTGAGCCCCTGCTATGGTATATAGCCACAAACCCTATAAACCCTAAGCCCCCAACCCATGTGAATTCAGTCCGCACGGAGAGCCTTGGTACGGTGCTCTAACCACCATTTGCTTAAGAACCCCGAAAGAATATAATACATACTCTTCCTTATTGAGGGTAATATAGGGTTTAGGGTTTAGGGTTTAGGGTTTAGGGTTTAGGATTGTATAGTAGGAACTTCGGGCCCCACAAAGTCCCCCTTACAGGGTTCTGAGTTCTGGGATATGTGGGTATCTATGTCCGTCTTGCCCTATCAAGAACCAGTAAGCCAATGCATTTCTCCCTTCCTACACTGGACCTTAGGTGCTCGCACAACAGCTCCCCGGCTACCCTAAGCCCAAACCCCGAAGCAATCAGGCCCCTGTACCTTGAAATTGTTCAAAAGTCAAGAAAAGAAGCTCCTTGAAACTCCTGTCCTGGAAGATTTCCTGGAATCTCCTCGAAACTTTCCCCGAACCTGCACCCTGAATAGTTTTCAAGAAACCCTAAACCCTAAACCCTAAAGCCTAATCCTCGCAAGGTCTCTGGAGCTTCTCCATGAGAGCGAGAGCGTTTAACGCGCGATGCATTCATGGGCTCCTGCTATCCTACTCCAGACCCTAAACTTACTAGTTCTGAATAAGGGCTGAATATAAAAAACACATGTATACACATATTCCTTAAGGGACTTTTTTTTTATGCATATGTGTATATACACATAGAAAGAGACTCTAGTTCCATAGCTAGGCTTTCGGGTTTAGTGTATATCATCTGGACAGCTTGAAGCTTTGCTTTTGCAATTTCTCGTGATGAATATGGTGTGCGGGCTCACAATCAGTGTGCAGGGTTGAGGAAATCAGGTGTAAGATTCATGTCGTTAAGAATGTAGCGTTCGGGTTGCTTTAAGGTTTGACCCAGAGTAGGCCCCTTATCCTCTTTTTTTAGGGTTCAGGTTCCCTTCTCGCCCCTTCAAGCCAAAATAGCACCCTTTTTGTTCCTAGGTTACTCCTGGGTCACCCTAACCCTAAACCCTAAACCCTAAACCCTAGACCCCAAAACACTCCTCTGTAGAGGATTCGGACACTTCGATGCGACACTTGCAGTTCGCAATAGTTCGCACTCATCTCCCTTGGAGGTTTCTGGTTGAATCAGGCCCCAAGGAAGCTGTACATAGCGCCGAGCGGGTTCTTTGGGACCGAAACACAGCAGGTGGCGTTCAGGGTTTAGGGTTTAGGGTTTAGGGTTTAGGGTTTAGGGTTTAGGGTTTGCGGTTGCTCAAGCTCGGGTTAAGCTCTCGACGGAAGACCCATCTTGCCGGAATCCGACAACCTGAGCTTGACACCCTAAGCCCGCATCTTTCGTCCAGAATATTTGGGTGCCTCAGCTGGTGTCCTCGGTCCTCCCTAAACCCTAAACCCTAAACCCTAAACCCTAAACCCTAAACCCTAAACCCTAAACCCTAAACTGCATGTTCACTGGGTCTCTGCTTGGCTCGTCAAAGGCCGCATGGTTCAGCGTCTGTACCCGGATCCATCCTGAGGGGACATCCCCAAGTGTCCATGGGTTAGGGGGTTTAGGGTTTAGGGTGTAGGGTTTTGAGTTGTAGGGTTTCGGGTTTAGGGCTTCGGGTTCAGAAATCATCACCGGTAGCCCTGCAAGGGCCAAGTCGCCAAGAGAGAGGGAGAGCCATGGGTTCCCTTACTACCCCCCCCCCCCCCCCCCGGGGTTTAGGGTTTTGGGTTTTCGGGTTTAGGGTTTAGGGTTTAGGGGGTTTAGGGGGTTTAGGGACTCCCCCCCCCCCCCCTTTTTGAGGGCTAATTAAGCCTAATTGGGGTTATTTAAGGGGGAATCTAGGGGGGTAGTAGCCCTAAACCCTAAACCCTAAACCCTAAACCCTAAGGTAGTAGGGGAACCCATAAGAGAGAGGGTTCCCTCATGTTCGTGCCTTCTGATGGCAGTCGCCTTATAGAGTATAGAGTCGCGGTACCATACAAGGGTTATATAAGGATCCGAACTTAGGTTATGAGTTGTAAGTGCTGGAAGTACAGTTAGAATAGTAGTAAGGGGGCCCTTATTTGTAGGAGGCTACACGATTACCAGTCTTCTCCCCTCATGCAAGCGGATCACCCCGAATACCCCTAAACCCTAAACAGGCCCCTGTATTGCACCCAACTACCTAAACCGAAAACCCCAAACTCGAGGGCTTGGTCTTGTTAGTTTCTCGCCTTAGAAGTCTGGTGTGTTCCAGTGGATTCTACGGCTACCTGAAACCCAAACTCTTGGAGGGTTCAGGGCTTGCTAAGCCCTAAACCCCCAAACGCTGAAACCTAAAAACCCTAAAGTTCGGGCTAAACCCTAAACCCTAAACCCTAAACCCTAAACCCTAAACCCTAAACCCTAAACCCTAAACCCTAAACCCTAAACCTGTAACCCCTGCACATGTTGCTTTGCCGCGGTGAGTGCACTCTCGGCTCCAGCGATGTCGGGTGCGTTTGCTCCTGACCAAGGCTTCTTCCCGCCTTTGCTTGAGTTTAGGGTTTAGGGTTTAGGGTTTAGGGTTTGGGGTTTGGGGTTTGGGGTTTGGGGTTTGGGGTTTGGGGTTTGGGGTTTGGGGTTTGGGGTTTGGGGTTTGGGGTTTGGGGTTTGGGATTGTTTCCCGCAGGGAAGCGGGGAACTGCCGCAAGTCTCTTCCTTACAGCGGCAAGAGCTTTAAAGGTTCCTGCGCAACATCCTAAATCTCTGAGGCTTAGGGTTTTTTTTGGGATTTTTAGGGTTCACAAATCTCTGAGGCTTAGGGATTTTGGGGGGTTTTGGGGGGATTTTTAGGGTTCACGGCAGGTTTTTGGACCCCCTTTAGGTTGGTTGACGATGTTTGTTTTTTTTTGGTGTGTCTCCGTTTTGATGTGCTGTGCTGTGCTAAGCTATATCTACGAAACGACTGGGCATATCTGAATGTGTGTGCGTGTGATTATGTTGTGATTGGCTATATGGCGATATGCAAGCCCCGTGCACAAATTACGCGCACGCATAACCAGCTTGGTCTGACATGGAACTGCGCGCAGAGATTTCCCAACACCTCATAAAGCAGATTGCCCCAGCCCCCTTACCCAGTGCTCATGCGGAAGCACTTTTCAGGACCGATGGAGAACTTCCCAAATATCGTCGAACCCGAACCGAAAGCGAACCGTCATGGCCCTGGCTGTTTTTGGTTCCAGAGTTTTGTCTTTAGGGTTTAGGGTTTAGGGCTTAGGGCTGAGCATTGCTTCAGCCACTTGAAGTTGGATGGGGCGGCTGTTCGGGATGTCAAGCCCTAGCCCTCATCCCTTTTTGTTAGGGGTTTGGTTTAGGGCTTAGGGCTTAGGAAATCGAGGACCCAGAGGAGGCCCTTAGTCCCTTTGTTAGCTTCTCTAATATGACCCTTTAAAGCAAAATCTAGGACCCAGAGGAGGCCCTTATTCCCTTTGTTAGCTTCTGTAATATGACCCTTTAAACCCTAAACCCTAAACCCTAAACCCAAACCCTAAACCCTAAACCCTAGAACAAGGGCACCCTTTTTTTGCTCCCAAGTTACTGCTGAGTCTAGAAATACATGCCACCCTCTCTCTGAGGCTCCTGCAGCTAGCTTCGGCAAGTCCTGTGGCTGCTAGGGTTTAGGGTTTAGGGTTTAGGGTTTAGGGTTTAGGGTTTAGGGTTGAGGGTTTAGGGTTTAGGGTTTAGGGTTTAGGGTTTAGGGTTTAGGGTTTAGGGTTTAGGGTACGAAGTTACTTGTTTTCAGCTCCGCGCCTCTTTGATGTACATTCAGGCTGCAGGGGGAATTCCTCACAGAATGCCCAGCGCCCGAATTTCCCAACCCTAAACCCTATGCCCTAAACCCTAAACCCTAAACCCAAAACCCAAAACCCCAAAACTTAAACCCTAAACCCTCAACCCTAAACCCTAAACCCTAAACTCTAAACCCTAAGCCCTAAACCCTAAACCCTAAACCCAAAACCCTAACCCCAAACCCCAAACCCGTGCTTCAGAGGAAGCCTCAGTAGGTTCAGCCCGATAGTCTGAGCCCGCAAGCAGCGTATCTCAAGAAATGTTTCGGGTTTAGGGTTTGGGGTTTGGGGTTTAGGGTTTAGGGTTGAGGGTTTGGGGTTTAGGGTTTAGGGGCTTGGGTGGTTACCCGAACCCCCCGACAGATGGAGGTTTCCAAAATCAGGGTCTTTCCGGTCCCTCCTTGCCTTAGGGTTTAGTGTCTAGGGCTGAGGTATTGTTAAGGGTCCGTGTGAGAAATGGGACGCCCCCGACGCGACCACGATTGAAGTTCTTCTGAAAGTTAAAAGTCAGTGCGTGCTAGCCCCAAGCTTGACCTGTCAGCATTGAGAAGCCCTGAAGCCCTCCAACCCCCTTAAACCCTAAACCCTAGATTTAGGGTTTAGGGGCTGAGGGTTTAGGATTTAGGGGTTTAGGGGTTTAGGGTTTAGGGTTTAGGGTTTAGGGTTTAGGGTTTAGGGTTTAGGGTTTAGGGTTTAGGGTTTAGGGTTAGACTCTGAAAGCCTGGATTCCTACAGCCTCTGACTCCTCAGCCCCCTCTGCCGAGCTCAACTTTCCATCCCTTCAAGCTCGACTGTGGCAAGGTTCAGGGTGGGGTTTAGGGTTAGGATTTAGGGTTTAGAGCTTTAAGAGGTTTAGGGTTTAGGGTTTAGGGTTTAGGGTTTAGGGTTTAGGGTTTAGGAGTGTCCTGTCACTAAGCCGCAGCCCAACACTTCACGCATGTTAGTCAAATCTCCAAACCCTCAACCCTAAACCCCCTGGTTCTTGGTAGGGGATGAGGGAAGTCGGGCCCCCACGTAGGGATGATCTAGGCTACCTCCTCCCGTCATTCCCCTACTAAGAACCAGCCAGTAAACCCGAAACCTGCCCTAGGCCATATACGCCCCTACGAGCAGCTTCCCGCCCGCTCCCTTCCCCATGAGGGGTCGTCTAGACAGGACTCAACAACTTATGACAGGTGAATCGGGCTTCGGGTCTTGTCCTCAAAAAAGACGGGTGGTCCCCAAGACCTATGGCGAAGGGTTGAGGTTCCACTGACCAAAACGCCAAAATGCCCTGAGCCCTTTCACTCTCAAGGTGACATGTGTGCCTCACCAACATCAAGTTCGGAATTGAGTGATGAGGTGGGCGTGCGCAAGCAATGTAGTAGGGGCCGAAATGACTACTTGGTCGGCCATTGGGATATTTGACACTTCCCTTGTTGGGTTTAAGAGGATCAGATTCAGAACCCCCCCTCCCCCCCCTCCCCTCCCTCCCCCCCCTCCCCAAAAACAAGAATAAAAACTCAAAATCAATAAAAGGATAGATCCTAAAACCTAAACCCCTAGCAAAAAAGATCGCAACCTTAGGCCTGTTGACTGTAGGCCCCCAATGTAGCTTTTACATCCCCAAACCCTAAACTCTAAACCCCAAGCCCCAAACCCTAAACCCCAAACCCAAAACCCTAAACCCTAAACCCTAGACCCCAAACCCCCAACCCTAAACCGTAAGCTCGTTTGCTTCCGGGCTGCCAACCTTTGGCATCGAGGCGGCTTTCAAGCTCAAGGATTTTTGTTGAGGGTTTTTAAGGCTTTAGGGGTGCAAGGTGTAGGGTTTTAGGGAACCCTAAACCCTGAACCGAACCCTAAACCCTAAACCCTAAACCCTAAACCCTAAACCCCCAAGACCCTGTAACTTGAAATTATGAAGAAACATCCAAAACAGAACTCCTCGAAACTTTCCTCGGACCTGAACCCTTAATAATTTCAATAAACCCTCAACCCTAGAAGGCTTCGGGAGTCAGGGCTTTATGTCTTGAGGGTCTCGGATGCGTTGCGGAGGCCTCAATGCCAATCGCCAACATGGAAGACGTTGGTCGGGCCCTTGACAGGGTTTAGGGTTTAGGGTTAGGGTTTAGGGTTTAGGGTTTAGGGTTTAGGGTTTAGGGTTTAGGGTTTAGGGTTTAGGATGGTCCCCCTTGTACTAGGGATTAGAATAGGGAGTACTAGAATCCCTACTAAGGACAGTTAGTGAGCATCCCAAGTTTTACTGGTTCAGGGTCTTAAGGGGTTTTAAGGGTTTAGGGTTGTTTTCTGGGCTTTCAGGGATGCTCATGAGAAATCCTGCTACGAAGCGAGGTGTCTACCCCAGCTGCAAAGACTTTAGGGGTCCAGAAGGGGGCATTGGCCTCGCACTGGACTTGCATGGCTGGGATCATGCTACTTGAGCATAAGTCCGGAACAATATTAATGAAGAAGTCTATCTATTTATCTATCTATACGTATATACATACATAAGAGTATGTGTGAGTATGGAAGTGTGTCTGTGGAAACCCTAAACCCTAAACCCTAAACTAAACCCTAAACCCTAAACCCTAAACCCTAAACCCTAAACCCAAGGGAGCAGGTTTCACTCTTCGCCTGCCTCAGTTCAAAGCACCCAGGTGCGCAAACCTGAGGCCGCACACCCTGAAGTCCTGTTGCTAGGTAGGCCCTTGGGACAAACCCTAAACCCTAAACCCTAAACCCTAACCCCTAATTAAACCCTAAACCCTAAACCTAAAACCTAAACCCTAAACCCTAATCCCTAAACCCTAAACCCTAAACTCTAAACCCTAAACCCTAAACCCTAAACCCTAAACCCTAAACCCTAAACCCTAAGCCTAAACCTAACCCGTCTTTCAAAAAAAACCTTGTTGGGTTTTGCCTTGCTAGGGTTTAGGGTGGAGGGTGGAGGTTTTAGGGCTTCCACATTACCCTTGAACCGTGCAACTGTTGCTGATTGTATGCTGCTGCAGCATTCGGGCACCCTCGAGTCAGCCCCACTATGCTCTGGCTTCTTGCTGTCTTAGGAGCCACCTGCTGCTGGTGGACTGACGCCAGCGATGCTGTCACCATAAAGAGCTCCCCCGGCAAGGTCGCCTACGTGCAAGTGGTCGGAACTCAAGTGGTGGAGGACCCGTCCGCTGCCGGGACCTGGGACACGGGATGCAAGGCATCCACTGTGATGCAGGAGTTGCATTGTGATGTGGCAGCGCCCGAAGATGGCAGCGCACCAGTACCAAAGCCAGAGTTGCGGGCACTACACCTTGATTGCAGCAGTCTCAAGCTGCCAAGGTCCATGGACAAGGGGCACGTTTCCTTCGTAATCCCTAAGGAACTCGCTGCGAACTGCGCCCGGGTTACGGTTGAGGCGGCGTCGAAGGGCCCTTTGCCCAGCTGGGACATACCTTACTTGGATCCTCAAGAGGACTGGCTACTGCGGCTACTTAGTAGCTGAATGAGTACACTTCACACTTTTTGGGATACTATCATCCCCGGTAGAACTGAAGCTGTACACTTTTCTAGGGCTTATGAACTCAGCAACTAAGGCTACAGGGTCCGACGCAGCTTCGAGTGGCATGCCTTCCCTTGGAGCATCGGCTGATCTGGTGGATGCCCGAGAGGTTCTTCCTGGTTGCGAAGTTCACTTTGCAGGACTCCACAGAGACTAGGCAGGCCCTTGGCCACTGGGACGAATTTCTGGTTATTCTTCCCTTCTTGGGTTCAAGAGGATCTCCCTAAAACCTACACCCCAAGCCCTAAGCCCTAAACCCTACACCCTAAGCCCCAAACCCTAAACCCAAAACCCTAAACCCTAGACCCTAGACCCTAAATCCTAAACCCGTTTTCAGGTTTTTTTTAAGCCCATCCCAAGGAGACCTTTTACGAAGCGGAGCTTCGAGCGTGGAGAAAGCAGCTGTCCAGCCACATTGACACCGGGCGCCGCGCCTGCGACAAAGCCTTGGAGAAGGTTTACGGCTGGCCAGCACCTGGGTAGGCCCTTGGGAATATCTCATACTTTCTCTTCTAAGTTGGGAGTTTATAGACCCTATTCAGGACTATTTCTTCAGAGGGTTTTTTCGGCGCCCAGCCTAGGCGGAAGCCGTGCCCAGTGGCCGCAAGAACTGCGGCGCCATGCAGTGGCGCAGCCCTGAGCCGGCCCATAGTCCTGAGCTGGACGCGCTTGTCCTGGGCCCGCTCCTTGGGGACGAAATGAACCCTAAAAAAAAAAAATAGGGTTCATAATACCTTAATTTGGGAACTATAGTAGCAAGGGAAAATGACCATACCTTCATAGGAGTGAGAGTAGTAGGGGAAGATGGCCCCAATTTTAGGGTTCATATAACCTTAATTTGGGAATTAGAGTAGTAAGGGAATATGACTCCAATTTTAGGGTTCATATTGCCTTAATTTGGGAATTAGAGTAGTAAGGGAGTATGACCCCAACCATTAGGGTCCCTAAACCCTAAACCCTAAACCCTAAGTCCTAAGCCCTAAACCCTAAACCCTCAACCCGAAACCCTAAACCCTAAACCGGGTTCATTGGGTCCCCCTATGAGGCTCTGCAGCGACTGCACGAACCGGACGGCGCTGACGCTTTTCACGGCACGTGGGGAGGTTGCCGGACAGCCTGGTGCCTTGGAAAATGGTACCCTAAACCCTAAACCCTAAACCCTAAACCCTAAACCCTAAACCCTAAACCCTAAACCCTAAACCCTAAACCATTAGGGTTCATTTGGTCCCCAAGGTGGGCTTACACCAGACATCGTGGGCGTCCACGCCGAGCCGGCCATGCCGGAGGAGGTGCTAAAACAGGCGCTACGCTTCGTAGAAGCTGGCCCCAAGCCCTGCACTGGCACAGAGGCGGAGGAGCAAGCCGCCAAGCGCGCAAGGTCCGCGGAACGGGCCGAAGGTGAAGCCTTCGTCCGGGTGGACGAGCCGGTCGTGATCCACCAGGAGCTTTAGGGTTTAGGGTGTAGGGTGTAGGGTTTAGGGTTTAGGGGTTTAGGGGTTTAGGGGTTTAGGGGTTTAGGGGTTTAGGGGTTTAGGGGTTTAGGGTGATCCACCAGGAGCTTACTGCGAAGGCCTCGATGCTGCGACAGGGCACGCAGAAGCTGTTCGCAACACTACAGTGTGGGGTGACAAGGTGGGGGTTACGATCATGGGGGGCCCTTAACTTTGAAATAGACCCCCAAGTAGTAGGGTTCCCTTATGATAAAGACCCCAAGAAGGTACCCCGAATTTCGGACACCACCAGGTGGGGTTCCAAGGACACCTTGGTTCTGGTGGAGATACCGGCTGAAGGGACAGTGAAAAACTCGTACTTCGAGGTCGCCATGGGGGTGCTTGTATTCCTGATCGCGGTTGCGGGGTTGGCGGCGGTATTTATTTTGCGACGACGGAGGCTCATCCATGCACACCAGGCAGAAGAACGACGGAACTTCACCTGATCGTCGCAGGTCACCAGGGGTTTATAGGCTATCACAAGCACGTGGGGCGTCAACAGGGTGTCCGGCTTTCCTAAATGTGGGACATGCTGCGTAAAAGATGCGTCTGGGGGTTTTCATGGGGTTTGGTTTTCAGTCTTTCACATAGATCGCACCACGGCCGAGTGAACATTGCAGTCTTTGCAGGTCGTGGATGTTGCCACAGCTTTTGTGAACTAACAGGAAGGCCAGTTTACTCACAGGCAGTGCTGATGCCGTTGGCGATACGGGTACTATGTTTCCTTAAACTGTGACAAACAAGCCCACTCTGATGGCTTTCAACCCGGAGAGATTCGGTATTTCAGCGGCTTCTGCGATTCGCCTCAGTTCGAGATCACGACCCTAAACCCTAAACCCTAAACCCTAAACCCTAAACCCTAAACCCTAAACCCTAAACCTGTGTGTCGCATCTACGCTCCCGCAACTGTTGGCTCCGAGTCGGGTGAAGTGGAGGGAAGAAACCCTATCTCTCCCATTTCCATGCAAGCCAAGAGTTATAAGGCCTGGTAGCCCAATGGTTACCCTTTTCCCCTTTTTTTGGCTCAAGGTTCCCTTATGGTACCCTTTTTCCCTTTTTTGGGCTCAAGGTTCCCTTATGGTACCCTTTTTCCCTTTTTGGGCTCAAGGTTCCCTTATCAACTCCGGGGGTATTTCGTCACGCTTAGTCTCTGGCTATCAGGTGCCATGAAGTGGCTGCGGAAGCATCGTCAGCACCCGGAACCCTAGCAAAACCTCACCCTAAACCCACTTTAAGTTCGAGCTCCCAAACTCTAAACCCGAAACCCTAAACCCTAAACCCCAGACCCTAAACCCTAAACCCTAAACCCGCTTGTGAGCTCTCCTTGTATGATGGCCTGCGTTGCCAGCCTGCATCGCTGCTGCTACTAGGCAAAGGCCCGCAGGGGGACCACCGGGCATCCTACACCCTAGGGTTTAGGGTTTAGGGTTAAGGGTTTAGGGTTTAGGGTTGAGGGTTATGGCCCGAAACCCCTTCTCCATGAACCCAATTCCCTACTTGAACAGTCCCACTTGCGAGCATTATCGACAATACCCACTGGCTTGTAACCCAACCAGATTCTCAAGCTCTAAGCAGACTCAACATGTCAAACCTCACCTAGACCTGATTTCTGAGAACTCCCACAACCAAATCACTCCGCTGATACGTACTTCCCTAAACTCTATGGGTTAGGGTTTAGGGTTTGGGGTTTAGGGTTTAGGGTTTAGGGTTTAGGGTTTAGGGTTTAGGGTTTAGGGTCCCCAAACCCCAAAACCCTAGACTCTTTCATCCGCAGGGCTCCTGTTCAGGGCCCGAGCAGTAGCCCGTTAAAGGATGCTGAGATCATCTAGAGTCAGGGTTTAGGGTTTAGAGTTTAGGGTTTAGGGTTTAGGGTTTAGGGTTTAGGGTTTGGGGTTTGGGGTTGGGGTTTAGGGCCCTAGAACACCCTCATAAGAATGATAGTCATAATCCAGACCCCAATTCTATTTCAACAGGCCCCAATATTCATTACTGAACGCACCGCCAACATACCGACCCCCACCCCGCGCCTCCCCTAAACCCTAAACCCTAAACCCTAAACCCTAAACACTAAACACTAAACACTAGCATTCCCAAACCGGACCAGTCCGCAGGCACCTGAAAACGTTTCGCAGAGCTTATCCCCCTGGTTCTTAGAAGGAATGGGGGAATGTGGGGTACCCTATTTACTCCCTTAAAGGGCATACATAGGGGGGACAAAGGGAACCTCATTCCCTCATTCCCTATCAAGTTACCCTATTTCATCCCTCCTTTCTGACTAAGAACCAGCGAGTTAGTGTTTTGATGTCAACTTTCTCAGAGGTTCTTGCAGCAAGTGAACAAGTGCAGCAAAAGCAGACTACTTAAGTCCGTCGGGGTATTGTTTTGTAGGACCCAGAGTAGGTGCTAACATTCCCATGTTTTAGGCCTGGGTTCCCCTCCAAGCCCCTTGAAACCAAAAAGGGCACCCTCTTGATGCCTAGGTTACTCTTGGGTCTTGTATTACTGGACCCTTGTCGCCCCCCCAAAACCTTAAACCCTGGACCCTAAGCCCTAAACCCTAAACCCTAAACACCCTAAACCCTAAACCCTGGACTAAACAGCAAGGGTTCTCCTGGACCTCCGGACAGGCATCACTGCGCGATGGCGGACCCATGCGTGGACGACGCTTGCAGCTTACCCTGAACGTGAAAACTGGCTTGTTCGTAGCAGGGAATGAGGGAAGTAAAGCCCTTTATATACCCTTTATATGCCCTTTATATGCCCTTTATATGCCCTTTATATACCCTTTATATACCCTTTATATACCCTTTATAGGGCCCTAATTCCCTCCTTCCCTACTAAGGAACCAGGGGGGAAAAGCACGAAAGTTGGGGGAGTAGGTTGGCTTTGGGGGTGTAGGCGCTCTAAACCTGAACCCTAAACCCTAAACTTGGCCCTAAACCCTCAAAGCCTTATAAGGCTGTGTAGGAGTTGTGGGAGGTTTTGGGGGGATCAGGGCTGACGGCTCAGGGCTTAGGCTCGTTGGGCATCGATGTGGGGTTTATCTAGGGTTTAGGGTTTAGGGTTTAGGGTTTAGGGTTTAGGGTTTAGGGTTTAGGGAAATAAGAACTAAGGCATGCGGCATATACCTTAAATCGTCTATGTTGGTGGTTAAGAGACATTGCTCTCGATTCATGACAGCCTCTGCAAGCTGCAAGGAGCTGAACCCTACACCCTAAAGGCCTCTTAAAATAATGGGTGTAGGGTTTAGGGTCCCTAGCCCTAAACCCCAAACCCTAAACCCAGAATTCACGGCTCAGGCTTCGAGGATGAGGTGGAGCTTATGGCGTCCTCCTTGCTGCAGAGCTCCCTGCGCAGGACAGAGTAGTTTAGGGTTAAGGGTTTAGGGTTTAGGGCAAGGGAACCTGGTAGGCAGGTCGTAAAACCGTAAGCCCCAAACACCCTACACGTCAGTTCATCATTCGGGAAGCTCAACTTAGGGCACCTGAAGAACCCGACTAAGAAGCTCTTTGCCAGCAGAAGGTTCGCAGGGTTTTGGTGCCTTCCGGGTTAGGGTTTAGGGTTTAGGGTTTCGGGTTTCGGGTTTAGGGTTTAGGGTGGGTTCCCAAGGGGCGGAGAAGGCAGCTTCAGCGTGTTGAAGGTGCGAGGGTTCAGGGTGGAGGGTTTAGGGTTGCGGGTGTGGGGTTGAGGGTTGAAGGCTTAGGGTTGAGAGTTCAGGGTTGAGGGTTGTAGGTGTTTAGTGTTGAGGGTTGAAGGTTTCGGTTTGTAGTTGTTTCGGCTTTAGGATTAATGGGCGCAGGTCCAACGATGACGGGCATGTGCCTTGCCAGCTCAGCCAATTGATTTGTGCTGGAACCCTATACCAGCAATCCCGCCGACCGCACAGGACCACCAAGGTCTACTCCTTCCTGTCAGGCAGGTCCCCTAAACCCTAAACCCTAAACCCTAAACCCTGAACCCTGAACCCTAAACCCTAAATTCAAGCCTTCGAGTCGAATTTTGCTAGGATGTCCTTTACGGGCCGCCTTCGTCAGTACCAATACTGCAGACTAAACACCCATCAATGTCTATAAACCCCTGCATGACCATGTAGGACCTTGGGACATTTTTTGCGTCCCCTTACTGTGTTGAAGAGGATTCTAAACCGCAAACCCTACATCCTAAACCCCAAACCTTAAACCCCAAACCCCAAACCCTAAACCCTACATCCTAAACCCCAAACCCCAAACCCCAAACCCTAAACCTTAAACCCCACACCCTAAACCCCAAACCCTACATCCTAAACCCTAAACCCTAAACCCCAAACCCTAAACCCTAAACCCTAAGCCCTTTTAGGGATCTTCCTCAGAGGGTCTCAAAGGGCCCAACCGATTGGGGTCACCATCGTGTTGGGTGGACAGTTGAGAGGTTTAGGGTTTAGGGTTCAGGGTTTAGGGCTTTTTCTTTCATAGATTTCTGGGTGGCCCAGTGGTATTCTTGTTTCAAGGTTCTCTTATAACGTAACCAGACCAAAAAAGGGTACCCTTATTATAACATGGTTACCGGGCTACCAGGTTCCTCTCAGGGATTGGGCTTGTTGCTTAGGGTTTAGGGTTTAAGGTTTCGGGTTCAGGGTTGGGTTCAGGGTTGTTTAGTGTTTGTTTGTGTGTTGAGGGTTTAGGGTTTAGGGTAGACTAACCCATGTACCCTCAGGTCTCCCAATGTTCCCATGCTTTAGGGGTGTGTGGGGCTTATGGTTTATAAACCCTCAGCCCTAAACCTGTATCATTTGTTCTCCTACTACCCCGCTCTATACTATCTCCCCTAGGTTCCCCGCCTTAAATCGTCTTAACTAGGCTTAATTGTCCCCACCAAAGGGGCGTAGTAGGGGAACCCATGGTGTCCCTCTGCATACTAACAGTCCTTAATAGAGATTTTATTGGGGGTACTACAATCCCAACTAAGGACTGTTAGTATAGGGGGGAACATCCCAACCCTAAACCCTAAACCCTAAACCCTAAACCCTAGACCCCAAACCCTAAACCCTAAACCCTAAACCCTAAACCCTAAACCCCAAACCCCAAACCCTAAACCCTAAACCCTAAACCCTAAACCCTAAGCCTCATCGGGTCTTAGTGTTGCCAGGCACGCCACACCACCACACAGCCATGCTGGTGGGAGCTGGATGTTGCCTCCTCGCCGGAATTCTGTGGCCTGGCCAGTGGGGTGAGGGTTTAGGGTTTAGGGTTTAGGGTTTAGGGTTTTGGGTTTTGGGTTTAGGGTTTAGGGTTTAGGGTTTAGGGTTTAAAGTTTAGGGTTTAGGGTTTAGGGTTTAGGGTCAGGGTCTGGCTATTGTGCCCTTGGTAACCTTTTGAGGAGTCCTTGAATCAGGGATATCATGTTTGGGAGACACTAGGGTTGGGGTGGGGGTGGGTGGGTGGGTTCAGGGTGTTAGGGTTCAGGGATTCAGGGTTTGTGGTTTTGGGGTGTCGCATGATCTGTTTTACAGGTATTGCTTTGAAGAGCGTCTAGCGTTTAGGGTTTAAGCCACCTAGCGTGCGTCAATGTGCCTTGAGCCCACGAAACACCAAAAACCCCTAAACTTCGGAGACTTCGACCCCCTCCCGGCACCCTAAACCCTAAACCCTAAACCCTGAACCCTGAACCCTAAGCCCTAAGCCCTGAACCCTGAACCCTGAACCCCAATCAACTCTGAACTCCTTCAGCTGCGCCTAAGGAGATTTGCAATGGCGCGGCAAGATGGTGCATCAGGTTCGGTGGCCCCTAAACCCTAAACCCTAAACCCTAAACCCTAAACCCTAAACCCTAAACCCTACACCCTAAACCCTAAACCCTAAACCCTAAACCCTAAACTCCAAGGGCCCTCATTTCGGGCTGGGCTTAGCGTTCTTGTTTTGGCTTCTACCCTCCGTACTCCTCAAACCCTAAACCCTAAACCCTACACCCTACACCCTAAACCCTAAACCCTAAGCCGTAAACCCTGCCAACCTGAATGCAGTCCTGGCGCCCATGACGAGCATCCTGCTCTTCGTCTTCTGGACGCTCGGCTGCTTCTTCTTTGCATCCTTCTGGCTGGCTCTTAGGACTTTAACTTTTTGGGTTTTGGGTTTAGGGTTTAGGGTTTAGGGTTTAGGGTTTAGGGTTTAGGGTTTAGGGTTTAGGGTTTAGGGTTTAGGGTTTTTGTAGAAACTATAATAGGGAGCCTAAAAGTTCAACTTTTCGCAGAGGTTCAAAAGTCAGCCAAGTCTTGTCAACATATCCTACAGCTGAAAGTGGGATTGCCTGTAGTTGTTTTTTTTGTTTTGCGGGGGGGGGGGGGGGGGGGGGGGGGGGGGGAGGGGGAGGGAGTTGGGGATTATGGTTTAGGGTCTAGGGTTTAGGGTTTGGTGTCTTTTTAGGGTTTAGGGTTTTAGGGTTTAGGCTGAGAAGGTATAGCGTTGCATGTTGAGACGGTCCAACCCGAAGATCTGGCCTGATGATCTCACACATGTAGCCGGAGCATTTGGGCGTTTAGGGGTTCCGAAACCCGAAGCCTCAAGGGACGAAAGGAGGGGACCCTTATAAGGGACCTTAGGGGGGTTGCTTGGTGGCACCTTAGGTTTTTAGGGACTATATGAGGTATATATAAGGTATTCTATCATATAGGGGTATACTTCTGTAGGATTAAGGGCCCCTTCTAGGGGTCCCTCCTTTTACCCCTTAGAAGCCCTAAGCCCTCGACTCCTAAGCCCTAAACGAAGCCACCGTCCAGCCTGCAGTGAAAGGATTCCTTCTGGCTAACCCTGTCCTAAACCCTAAACCATAATCTCTAAGCCCTAAACTCGAAACCCTCAACCCTAAGCCCTAAGAACCAACCAACCTAAGACCTGAACAGCCCCCGGCTTCTGTACCAGACCGGGCAACCCCGCAAAACCTATGCCTTCAGGAGTCCATGCCCTTAGTCAAAGGATCCATGTATCTATATAGTATATACTTGGGCCCTAAAGCTACTATATAGGAACCCCTTTAAGGCCCAAGTACATACTATATAGGTACATGGATCCTTTGGGTTAGTCCTTTTCCTTTTTTTGGTTCAAGGTTTCCTACAAAGTAACCAACCCAAAAAAGCGTTACTGGGCTACCTAGGCCCATTGACAAAGGGTAAGGCTGCCTCTATTGCTACGTTTGGGGTTTAGGGTGTAGGGTGTAGGGTGTTAAGCTCTAAACCCTAAGCCCGAAGCGGACGCTAAACCCTTTAAGCCGTGGAACATCAACCCTGCGCTCTCGCCGGAGGATGTCATGGTATCAGTACTTCTCCGGCGATCCCTTTGACGCCTTCGCTCCTTTGCAAGGAATGACGGCTTGAAGGACACAGGAGTAGGGATTAGGGATTATAGGGTTGGGATGCTCCCCCTTATACCGCTAGGGATTATACTTCCCCCCCCCTATTCTAACCCCGACTGTTACTGCAAGGGGTAACATCCCAAGATTAGGGTTTAGGGTGATGTCACAGGTCTTTTGGCGCGATAGCAAGCGAAGGTCACCATCCCCGTTGCCTAAACCCTAAACCCTAAACCCTAAACCCTAAACCCTAAACCCTAAACCCTAAGCCCTAAACCCTAAACCCTAAACCCTAAACCCTAAACCCTAAACCCTAAACTAAGTGAGGGGTCGCTTCCGTCGAGCGACAGACCCCGAACGCTCGGCCGAGGGCCTTACAGCCCGAGCGCCCAAGCGAAAAGAGAAACGGAAAGGTGAGGGTTAAGCCTCACCGTCTGTCCTGGACAGGCCAACGGACATCGGCCTTTTTTACGACAACGTCAGTACTCGGCTAAGGGATGGCCGGCACCCAGACCACCTTTAGCGTAGCTAAAGTTTAACCCCAAATCGTAACCCTTTGCCTCTGGAGGTCGGTTCAGGGTTTTGGGTTCAGGGTTTGTCGGGCCCCTCCCCCCCGGGGGCCCCCTGGTCCCTGGTAGCTGGATTCCTGGACCAGGAGGCTGGCAAGGGGTTTAGGGAGGCTTTGGGCCAATCGCCCAAACCAAGGCCGGCCGGGCCAGGGGCCCCTCCCGTCCCGGGCCAAGGGCCCCCCGGGTCATGGGCCTCATATGAGCCCCTTAGCCAAGGGGCCCAACCAAGGCCCGGGCCGAGAGCCCCCAAAAACCCCCACCAAGGGCCAAGAGCGGCGGGATCCCCTGAGCAAGGCTTCCCGGGCCAGGGCGGCCCCCAAAGGCCCCTGACCCTTGCCTCCCGCCAAGAAAGGCCCCACCAAGAGCCCTGACCTGAACCAAGCACCGGGCCTTGCCGGGCCATGGGTGGCGGGCCATGGGTGCCGGGCGGGGGGCCTTGCCGGGCCAACGCCTTGCCGGCAAGGCCCTGGCCGTGCAAGGATTTTGGCCCGGGGGCCCTTGGCCCGGCAAGGCCCCTGCGTGGGGGCCCTTTGCCAAGGCCCTTGGCCCGGCAAGGCCCTTGGCCCGGCAAGGCCCTTGGCCCGGCAAGGCCCTTGCCAGCGCCCTTGGCCCGGCAAGGCCCTTGGCCCGGCAAGGCCCTTGGCCCGGCAAGGCCCTTGGCCCGGCAAGGCCCTTGGCCCGGCAAGGCCCTTGGCCCGGCAAGGCCCTTGGCCCGACAGACCCTTGCTTGCCGGCAAGGTCTTGGCCCAGAAGGCCCTTCCGGCAAGGCCCTTGGCCCGGCAAGGCTCTTGGCCTGGCAAGGCTTTTGGCCCGCCAAGGGCCTCGGAGGGGCCAAGGGCCCCACAGATGCCCAAACAAGGGCCCCCCCGAACCAGGGCTCGGCTAAGGGCCTAGGAAGCCTCCAAGACAGGCGCCAAGAGCCACCAAAAGGCTTCAAAAGCTTCAAAAGGCCCACTAAAAGAAGGGGGACCACAAGATTTGTCCGTGCCCACAATGAAAAATGCTATTTTTGAATATTGAAAACATTGTTTTTAGGCACCCCTGCCCGCAATGAAAAATGTTCTTTTTTAGTATTGAAATCGATGGCTCCCCCTAAATCAGCAAGGACCTCTACGGGCCCACGTGCCGAAGGCCCGAAAAGGACCGAGGCTACCCCGAACCCCAGCCTAAACCCTGACACCGCAAAACCCTACGACGGCCTTCAAGCAAATAAGGGCCTCTACGAACCCTAACGTGCCGAAGGCCCGAAAAGGGCCGAGGCTACCCCGAACCCCAGCTTAAACCCTAACACCGCAAAACCCTACGAAGGCCTTCAAGCAAATAAGGGCCTCTACGGGCCCTAAGTTGCCGAAGGCCCGAAAAAGGCCGAGGCTACCCCGAACCCGAGCTTAAACCCTAGCGATTGACAGACTCATTGGCGAAAAACTCATTAATAGGTTCCCTGACCTTTAAATGAATAAAGCCTCTACGGCCCCTGACACGCCGAAGGTCCGAACAAGGCCCCGAGAGATCCCAAGAGCCACCAAAATACTTCAAAAGGCTTCAAAAGGCCCCCTAAAAACTAAAAAAGGGGGGCCCCAGGATGCCCGTACCCGCAATGAAAAATGCGATTTTTTGGTAGTGAAATCGATGCTTAATTGAGGCCCTTAAAGAAGGGGAATCCAGGAGCAGACGCAAAGGGTTCCCCTGACCTTCAAATAAATAAGGGCCTCTACGGGCCCTGACACGCCGAAGGCCCGAAAAGGGCCGAGGCTACCCCCAACCCCAGCTTGAACCCTAACAGCGCAACTTTAAAAAACATCAAAGCAAGCATCAGAGCACAAGAAAGTAAATTCCATAAACCCTAAACCCTAATAGAGTATAGTTTGGGTGGCCGGGGTGGGTTGACGGGCAACGCGAGCGCGCGGCCCGGGGTGTTTCACAGCCGAGCGCGCGCCCTCCCCTGACACACCCTAAACCCTAAACCCTAAACCGTAAACCCTAAACCCTAAACCCTAAACCCTAAACCCTAAACCCTAAACCCTAAACCCTAAACCCTAAACCCTAAACCCTAAACCCTAAACCCTAAACCCTAAACCCTAAACCCTAAACCCTAAACCCTAAACCCTAACCCTACACCCTAAACCCTAAACCCTAAACCCTAAACCCTAAACCCTAAACCCTAAACCCTAAACCCTAAACCCTAAACCCTAAACCCTAAACCCTAAACCCTAAACCCTAAACCCTAAACCCTAAACCCTAAACCCAAGCCGGGGCTGCAGCTTCTATGCTCTACCGACAAATGGACCCCTAAAGATGACTTTGCTTCCTCTGTTCGCAATGAAACGGGAAATCCGCAGCTCTCAAGCCCCTCCCCCCCCAACTTACTTGGGACCCAAAACCCTAAACCCGAAACCCTAAACCCTAAACCCGTGTTGGGCAAGGTTTAGGAGTTTAGGGTCTAGGAGTTGGGGGGGGTGAAGCTGCCAAGGAGTTCTTTGAGGTCTCGACTTTGCTGAAACCCTGAGCTTCAAGAAGGTTTGCCCTTGGGGTTTAGGGTTTCGGGTTTCGGGTTTCGGGTTTAGGGCCAGGGTTTAGGGTTTAGGGTTAGGGTGCCGCAGGGGCTTTAGAGAATCCCGAAGCATATCCAGGTGGAGAGTATGACCTACTGCCCGTCGCCGGTCCCCGTCGAGGGACACTGTCCAGTAGGCTCCAGCCTCCTGGCTAAGAAGGCTTAGGGTTTAGGGCTTGGGGGTTTAGGGTTTGGGGTTTAGGGTTTAGGGTTTAGGGTTTAGGGGTTGGGGCTTTAGAGTTTAGGGTTTGGGGTTTGGGGTTCAGGGTTAAGGGTTTAGGGTTAGGGTCTCGGGGCTTGAACTTTAAGGGTTTAGGGTGAGGTTTTGTTTAGGGTTCAGGCTGCTGCTTTCGGGATACTCCAAAGAAAGTTGAACTTTATATATGAACTTAGCTCATATATACAGACCATAGAAATGGGGTGGACAACGGGTCGGACGTAAGTCATTCTTCTTGCGTTTAAGCAGAGCTTACAGAGAGTTTTGCTCAGAGAATGTTGCGGGCCGTCGTAGCAGAATTGCTGCGCTATAGAGTTTATAGTTTCTTGAGTTCGTAGTGCTCCTTACCGTATGTAGGGCTTTATTGCTTTAGTTTTTTGGTGTTGATTAGTGACAAGGGTTGGGGCTTACGATTTTTTAGTTTAGACTTTAGCCGAAACTTGAGCCTTTGGGAGTTAGCAACTTTGTTGGCCTTAGGACAGGAAGCCGGGATGACCCTCCGCCACCCCAAAAACCCTACCAACCCAGAACTCTCAACCCTAAACCCTAAACCCTAAACCCTAAACTCTAATTCTTCTTGGGGGGGCGGCTAGTAGAAGATCCCATGAGAAGTCCTTGAAGCTCTTAGCATCGGCGCCACAGCAGAGAAGGAAGTTCCTAAGATCCGTTTAGGGTTTAGGGGTTTAGGGGTTTAGGGTTTAGGGTTTAGGGTTCAGGGTTTAGGGGTTTAGGGTTTAGGGGTTTAGGGTTTAGGGTTGAGGGTTGAGGCTTGAGGGGTTGAGGGTTGCAGGGCTTAGGTTCAGGTTTTAAGGTAGTTTCGGACCCCCCCCCCCCCCCCCCCCCCCCCGCCATTCTAGACCCCAAACCCTCTACAACAAAAAATCGAAGGCCAAAGCCCCTACAGACCTTAAACCCTCTACACTCAGACCGTGTTGTGGTGCAAGTTTTTCAACCCTAACCCTAAACCCTAAACCCTAAACCCTAAACCCTAAACCCTAAACCCTAAACCCTAAACCCTAAACCCTAAACCCTAAACCCTAAACCCTAAACCTAAGCCCTAAACCCTAAACCCCAAACCCTCATTTTTCTAGGCTACTCCTAGAGCGTCTTGTGCTGCAAGGTTTTCATCAAGGCCGCTGCGTGCCCGAGCCGCCAAGCAGCGTCAACTGGTCACTCTCGGACGCTGGAGCCTGTTGATGTCCTAGCAATTGCTTAAACAAACCAGGTTTGGGGTTTCTTTTTTTCGGGTTTAGGGTTTAGGGTTTAGGGTTTAAGGTTTAAGGTTTAGGGTTTCGTTTTTCGGGTTTAGGGTTTAGGGTTAGGTTTTCGGGTTTAGGAACCAATTGCTTGAGAACCCACCCCAAAATTACCTTTATCTTGCTACTATTTGTTTTAGAAGGGTTCTTAAGCAAGTTGTAGTTTGGGGATTTCGGATAAATGTAGGGTTTAGGTGTACGGGTGCTAAAACAGGATCCTTGCAGAACTGTGAGCTTAGGCCCCAACTACAAGAAGGTGCCTGCCGAGTTATCTAAGTGCCCTACACTGGGTTACAAGGATCCTAACTTAGGTTATAGGTCCCGTAACTAGAGTTAGTATATTAGGGGGACCCTCCTTGTGCTAGTTGCATCTAACCTTATAAGGCCCTCTCTCTTCGCAAAGGACTCCGACGCCTGAATCTCATATTCGCGCGCAGGTTTTCGCGGTTTCACACAGCATGCTCCTCCTTCAATCTCTCGTGAACCTGCAAGCCCTGAACTTTGCCCTAAGCCTCTCAAATCCCAAAAGAATATTGTGATAGTGAAAGTCCTTTTGCTTGCATAAGTCATGCTAATTTGATAGCTAAGGCGCACTGCTCAGACAAGAACTTTGTGGTTGGGCGCGCGGCACGTGCCTGGCCGGGTAAGGATCTGTCACACAAGGTCTAGGGCTACCAGATTGTTGGGCTTAGGGCTTCGGTGAAGGGGTTCAGGTTTAAGGTTGGTGGATTCGGGCTTATGTTCTCTGATTTCATTCTGATCCCTAGGCTTGGGGAAAGACAGATGGGGGGTCCCCATCTCCGAAAACAGAGCATTGTTGTTGCAGTTGATGTTCCCTAAACCCTAAACCCTACACCCTAAACCCTTAATAATGAGTGAAGTCTTGCATTGCCCCTTGCCTCTGGTGGGTTTGGGGCTAGCTAGTCTTGCGGTGTAGGGTTTAGGCTCCAACTCTGTTGGGAGTTTACGATAATAATAACCCTAAACCCTAAACCCGAACAGTATTCCCTTATACTAAGGACCCCAATCAGGTCCCTAAACCCTAAGCCCGAAACCCTAAACCCTAAACCCTAACCCTAAACCCTAAACCCTAAACCCCACCTCCCGAACTCTGCCAACCCTGAGCCCATCCTAGGCATCAACGGCCTCAACGCGTCCACCTCTGCAGCCGTCGGCATGCTGGCGGTGGTTTTCACCAGTTCCTACATGGAAAGGCGCCCTAGCATTATGTCGGTCTTTTCCCTACACAT
This sequence comes from Symbiodinium natans, assembly GCA_905221605.1. Lineage (NCBI taxonomy): Eukaryota > Dinophyceae > Suessiales > Symbiodiniaceae > Symbiodinium > Symbiodinium natans. The sequence goes on from CAJNDS010000067.1 coordinate 115,994, forward strand.
CCTGGAAAACCAGGAATCCAGAAAACTATGGAATATTTGTGAAAAAATATGAATGAAAAAAGTGCCCAGAAAAACCGCAGCTTTAAAAAATGTGGAGAAAGTGTAAAAAAATGTGACATTGGTCCGGTGACCGGGGCCGCGGTGTCGATGGGAAAGGCCAGGAGCCAAAATTTGGTCAGGCCTCGAGAAAATTTTTTTGAAAACAAATGAAAAATCGTGAACAAAATGTGAAATTGGTCCGGGGGCTGGGGGTAGGGGTGGGGATGGGGGAAGCCGTGAGCCAAAATTTGATCAGGCCTCGAGAAAAATGTTAAAAATGTGAGAAAATTGTGAAAATGTTGTGAAAAACTGTGAGAAAACATGTGAAAATTCACAGGCCCTTAGCAGTGCAGGTCACCTAACGTCTGACAGAGGAGTCGCATGGGTTTCCCTACTACACCCCTTTATACTACCGTACCCCCCAGGCTCTCCTATCATTAAGGGGTTCGGGTTTAGGGGTTTAGGGTTTAGGGAATTAAAGGTTTAGATGTTTAGGGTTTAGGGCCTAGGGTGAATTCAGCCTAATTAAGGCTATTTAAGGGGGGAACCTAGGGGGGGGGGGGGGGGTAGTATATAGAAGGGGGGGGGGGGGGGGGGGGGGGGGGGGGGGGGGGTAGCAGGAAAACCCATGAATGGGGAGTTGTGGCGTGGGCTCAGGGCGAACCCTTTCAGACCCTAGCTCTAAACCCTAAACTGTAAACCCTAAACCCTAGCCCTATATAGACCCTAAACAATGTCAAGCCAGGCTTGGCCGGAAGCCTGTGCTCGTCTTCTTCCTGGTGGCCAGCTCCCTGGCGGAGAACAAAATGAACGCAGAAGGATTTTTGGGTTTTGGGCCTCATCTGGTGCAACCCCTACCGTAAACCCTAAACCCGAAAACCGAAACCCGAAACCCGAAACCCGAAACCCTGAACCCTAAACCCTAAACCCTAAACCCTAACCTTATCCCTAGAAACCCCGAGCCCAAAATCCTGAAGCTCCGAACTTGTGCGAAGCACAGACGCAGGTATATGTATGGGGCAACATCCCAACCTTCAAGCAAAGCTGCCCACGTTGTGTGTGTGTGTGTGCCGGGCTTCGCAGGCAATGAAGACCCCTTAATGAGCGAAGGCACGTTCAACACTGTAGGAGCCCTGATTTGTTATGGGGGGGCGGGGGATTATACGGGGGTGGGGGGTAGATGTGGGGAAGTACCTGTCCTGAGTCATAAGCTATATTCGTTCGGTCGTTCAGTACCTCTTACATAAGAATACTTTCATTCAGTCTACTAAGAAACATTCAACTTGCCCCTTGGGCATACGCCTTAAAATCAATTAGGGGTATGGCAAAATCCTTCCTTATATGTGTTCCTTTTATAGGCTAAGGGGTTTGGACTTGGTATGTTGAAGTTCTTGTAGAATCAGGGGAACCCCAGCGTGACACGAAATTCTGGACAGCTGCGCCCACGGTCGATGGCTTTGCTTCTTTCTTTTTGGGTTTGTCAGTCCCTTCAAACCCAAAAGGGCACCCTCTTTCATACCTAGGTTGGCCCCTTAAATGAGACCTTAGTTAGGCTTCATTCTCCCTAAATAGCCTCAATGATGGGGGGACCATCGGGGGGGGGAGTAGTGATTTTGGAGGGGGGATAGTAGGGGAACCCATGAGGTAGCCATCATGTGGGACCAGTAGTCCATCATGCAAGGAGCCCCTGTCCTGAATCAAGCTGTGTACCTGGAAGTAAGTCTGCCTGATGTAGGGCGTCTACCTTTAGGAATGCAGGGCCCTTACCACGAGTCAAGGTTTGCCTCTCAGGGAACCCTAACCCTGAACCATAACGCGCTAAACCCTAAACCCTAAATCTTACACCCTAAACCCTACACGCATGCCCTAGAAGCTCTCGCTGAACCTTACATCCTAAACCCTACCACCATGTACCTACACCCTAAACCCTAAACCCTAAATCCTAAACCCTGAACCCTGAACCAAGAGCTGCTGCGGAGGGTATTTAGGGCTCTGGAGCCAAGGCATCGTGGTCAAGCTTCTCTTGTCCCTCTCCTGCTTCGCTCAATGGGAGTCTTTTGTGGCCCTCATCGTGGCTCCTTGGTCCTTAACCCGGACTCTTGGAAAGTCCCTAAGGGTCCGTGTGCCTGTAAAGCATACACTTGGGCCCTGAACCCTAACCCTAAACCCTGAACCCAAAACCCTAAACCCTAAATTTAGCGAATCGCCACCCTGAGCCTCGGCCCTAAAATCCTCGACCCTGGAACGGTTGGGTGCCTTGGAGATTCGAATGTAGGGCTCAGGGTTTAAGCAGCGGCACTTTGCGACAAAGAGTTCAGGGTTTAGGGCTTAGGGCTTAGGGTTTTAGGGCTTAGGTCGAGGGTTTAGGGTTTAAGGTTTAGGGCTTAGGGCTTAAGGATTTGGTAACACAAGCACTGCCCAAAAGCCAAGACGTCACAGGGTTCATAGTGTTCGGCCGGTGATGTTTGTTTTTTGAATGGGTTTAGGGTTTGGGGTTTGGGGTTTAGGTTTGGGGTTTGGGGTTTGGGGTTTAGGGTTTAGGGTGCAGGGGGCGCATCTGCCGTTTAGGTGCGGACTCTACGTACCTTGCGAACGGGTGACCCTAACCCCTAAACCGCTACGCCTACGTGGACGGGGGGGGGCTGTGAACATAGGTGCTCCTACCGGTGTTCCAGGATTTTGGCAGGACCCAGTCCTCCAGAAAACCTAAAGTTTTGGTTTGAGGTCCCTAAACCCGCAGCCCGAAATCCTAAACCCTGAGCCCTAAACCCCGAAGCCACGAGGTTCAGAACATTGTGGAGATTGCATCTGCCACGCCTGTCTACCCGGCGCTGAATTGCACCCTCGGCAAGAGGGGGGGGCTTGGTCCTGTGGAGTTTTGCAGGTTAGTGTGGCCAGAAAGGGCCTCTGGGTTCAGGGTTCAGGAGTCTAGCATCTAGGGTTTAGGGTTTAGGGTTTAGGGTTCAAGGGATTACCTTTGGGGTTAAGCCTGGAGGGCGCTCCGGCCCGGGGAAGTGGCTGGTACTTGCAGTGTTTCGGCCTACCTTGCCCACCCTAATCCATGTACATATATTACTGTTTGCTTTAGACCCCCCCCCCAAAAAAAAAAGATTTTTCCTTATGAGGGTAAAATAGGGATTCTTATTTTAGATTTTTTTTGGGGGGGCTCTTACGCAAACAGTAGTATATCGTATATAGGGTATACTTGGGCCTTAGAGGGGTTCCCATTTAGTAACTTCAGGGCCCAGGTAACGATGATATAGGTACATGGGCCGTTTAGGGCCAGAGGTCGGTTCATTTTGCGCATGGCAACGTGCAGTTGCATGGAATCGGTTCAATGCCTTCCAGCGAGCTGAGTCCAGGCTCTTCAGGGTTTAGGGCTTAGGGTTACTTAGTTACTGGAGTTTAACAAACCATTCATAGTACAGTTTAGGGTTTAGGGTGTAGGGTTTTGGGTTTAGGGTTACTTAGTTACCGGGGGTAAAAAACAATCACAGCACAGCTTTTACAAAGCAGGTCTAACTCAAACGCTGGATATATTTCCCCGCGCTGTTTTTTTGTTTGCAGAGCGCACCTTCATCAGTGTTTGCTCGGTATAGTGTCCCTTTATAGGTCTGTACATGCCCCTACCCCCAGCAGTTATTCTGGCGTTTAGGGTTTAGGGTTTAGGGTTTAGGGTTTAGGGTTTAGGGTTTAGGGTTTAGGGTATGAAATCTTGCAATCATCGCGGCTACAACCTACTGACTTGCAGGATTGTAGGGGCTGGGACTAGAGGTACTCGCAGCAATGTTCAGCTTTGGGCTGGCTTTTCTGGGTACCAGGTATGATCGCGGACCTCTCCAAAGAAAGTCAGCAAGTCAGAGGCAGGACGTTGAGGTTTGACCTATGAGTTTTTTGGTGCAGTTACCCTTGGTCAGAAGGCACAGGATAAGGGTCTTGAGTGCTTAGGGTTTGGGGCCTACAGAGTTCAGGCGGTTCGGTTAGGGCCTGAACCCTAAACCCCGAACCCCAGCCCTATAAACCCTGAACCCTAAAGCCTGAACCCTAAACCCTGAACCTCCAACCTGGGATTGGGGGCACCCCCGTCGGACTGCCAGCCTTACGCTCTTCAACCCTTCAAGGCCCGCCACGGAGATTCCAGATACCAGGGGTGGGGTTGAGAGTACGATGCCAGCCACTTTAAGGTTTAGGGTTTAGGGTTTAGGGTTTAGGGTTTACCAGAAACCCTGAAACCCTTAGGGATTTAAGCTCCCGGGGGTAGTGGATTTGGGAGTTGCCGGGCTTGAGGCTTGGGAGCTCCATGGATTTGGAGGCCAGGGCTTTGGGATCGCATGGCTTAGGACTTAGGCATTCAGGGTTCTTGGGTTTAGGGTTTAGGGGTTCAGGGTTTAGGGCAGTTTAGGGACTGAAGGTTCCAAGGTTTAGGGCTCAACGTTTGGGGCCGCCAATTTGGGCAGTGGGGTTTAGGGTTTAGGGTTTAGGGTTTATGGCCGCTGCAAGGCGAGTGCTATGCGTCGCTGGAGGCCGCGAAGAACGTGGCCAGCACCCAGACGAATATTCACTTCAGTTCAGGGTAGAACCAGCGCGAGGCGGTTTAGGGTTTAGGGTTTAGGGTTTATAGGATTTAGGGCAGTTGGTAGGGGGGGGGGGGGGGCGGGGGCGTTTACACAGACACATACATGCGTGATCCGACCTCCATTGAAGCACATTCCATTAAACCCTCAACCCTAAACCCTGAACCATCTCCTAGGCACATGAGCAAATCTGCACGTAGCCCAGTTGGTCCACCTGCTCTTAAAGCCCAAAGCCTAAACCCGTATTCGTCGACCCCAAACCCCAACCCTCAAACAATCCAAACAAAACCCAAACCCCGAAAAGCCCGGAAAGCCTCAGCCCCGCCCCAGAAGAAGAAAAAAAGAAACAAAATCGAAAGCCCGAAAAACACAAAAGCAACTCTTAAACAAAAAACCAAGCCGCCCAAAAAGCCCCCCCCCCCCCTCTCCCCAACGACAAAAAAACTCTCAACGCTCTCAACGCTGAAGCCATGGGTCCAATGCTTGAGGCCTCCTCGCTCTCCTAAGTGGTTACCCGGTGCTCCGAGCACATCTGACGAGCTACCTGCCGCCCCTGGACTGGCATGTGGGCGACCGTCAAAATTCGCGTTGATTAGCTTTAGTAAGGGAGGGACATCAGTTTATGGTTTGGTGGCTTTTGATCTGCAGAACGATATGGGACACGCAGCAAACGATAACCCCAACATGATGATACATATGTGGGATGTAGGGACTTAGTATGAAACTAGCGGAAGAGCGTTTTAACCTGCAGAACGATATGGGACACGCAGAAAACGATAAACCCCAACATCCATGTCCTACAGCTTGACAAGGAGATATTGACCGCTGCTCAATGTAGGGTTTGAGGGTTTAGACGTTTGGGGTTTAGGGTTTAGGGGTTCAGGGCTTAGGGCTTAGGGTGTTTGGGGACGAAGCCAGGGCTTCCAGAACTTGGGTTTAGGGTTCAGGGCCCTACAAAGAACCCTAAACCCTAAACCCTAAACCCTAAACCCTAAACCCTGGGCCTCTCCCCCCCCCCCCCCTCCCCCACAAAGAAACAACAACAAAGACAAGCCCGAAACGTCCCTAAAGCCCCACATCCCCACAAAACAAAACTCCAATCCCCCCACGTCAACAATGAGTAGACAATACCCATCGTAATTTCAAGAAACGCGCCCCTTCAACCCTAAACCCTGAACCCTGATCCCTGAACCCTGGTTTGCCACATTGAAGTTCCCTGAGCGCTTAAAGTGCAGGGTTTAGGGTTTAGGGTTTAGGGTTTAGGGTTTAGGGTTTAGGGTGAGAGTCATCCTGCATGTTCCCCGATTCTCCAATCTCCCCTTATGCAATCCGACACCAGAAGCAACAAGCCCTCGATGCCAGGAGCTGCCCCACCGGCAAGCTGTACCTGTAAAACACGTACAAAGGTAAGGGTAATAAGGTTTAGGGAGCTTAGGGTTTTTGGTTTGGGGTTGAAGGTTTAGGGTTTGGGGTGTAGGATTCAAGTATCAATCCTATCCGTTGATCAATCCCTAAATATAACTCTTTCAAGACCTCCCAGAAACACCATTCTAACTACATCGGCCCCTACAGTGCCACACCCACTCTAAACCATATAAACCGGCAACCCCAAAGCCAGAAAACCCTAAACCCTAAACCCTAAACCCTAAACCCTAAACCCTAAACCCTAAACCCTAAACCCTAAACCCTAAAACCCTAAACCCTAAACCCTAAACCCTTCTGAGGGCACATGGTCACTGCTCTAAATTATGGTCCCTTCTGGGGTCCTCATGATAAGGCGACCCCCTGTTATTTAGGGTCTAGGGTTAGGGTTTAGGGTTTAGGGTTTAGGGTTTAGGGTTTAGGGTTTAGGGTTTAGGGTTTAGAGTTTAGGGTTTAGGGTTTAGGGTTTAGGGTTTAGGGTACCCAACCAGGGTCCATAGTTTCGAGAGCTGACCACATAGGCAACCCTAAACCCGAAACCCTAAACCCTGAACCCGAAACCCTAAACCCTAAACCCTAAACCCTAAGCCATCCTGCTCCCACACTGCCACCACGCAGCTTGCGTCTGCATCAGGTTCTGGGCCTCGCTGGTGGCTCACCCGCAAGAACAGCATCTAAGGGGTTTAGGGTTTAGGGTTGAGGGTTTTGGGTTTAGGGTTGAGGGTTTAGGGTTCAGGGTGCTTAGCTGGTGAAGGTTTAGGGTTTCAGGTTTAACCCTGTTGCAGCCTGCTCGTTCTGCCTAAAGTAAACTGGACTGAAATTTTGGGTTAGAAGCCCTCATAGGATCCCCCTGTTTCTCCTTGAGGAACAAGTGAAGCCGAACATATGTGTCCTGGGAATTCCCGGGACTTTAAGACAGACATCTGGGGGTGTTATTCCCGGAAATTGGGAACCCTTGTTTGGGGTTTCCTGCCATATTTTTGGGGTGTGGTTTAGGGTTTGGGGCTGAGGGCTGAGGGTTGAGGTTTTAGGCGGACCACCAGTTTGGGAGATGCCCAAATATGGCCAGGATTTTGGGGTCAAGACCCTCGCACCGACAATGCCCTCTTCAAAAACCCTAAACGCTTTTTTGGAGGTTTCCGGTTCAGCGTCAGCGCCTACCTAAACCCTCGGCGGATCCCCTAAACTCTAGGTACGCTAAACCCTAAACCCTAAACTCTCGATCACTCCCCCAGGCCGGAGTCAGCGTCATGGCCACGCCCCGTGCAACGCAAGTGGGCAGCCCCCAAAAAACCTAATGTGGGGGGTCGGAATAACTGCTATGGCATGCTCTTGTGGCCCTTCTACGTAATATTATACTATAGTGGCCCCAAAACCCTATTCTAATTACTAAGGTTCCTATAGTAAGCCTGAAAGCCGAAAGCCCGAAACTCCATAAGGTCCAGGGTTGAGGGGCCTAGGGACCCTAGACCCTAAACCCGGTATCTTGAACATAGAGGGCACTCTAGCTGAGAACTTCCTCCATGAAGTTGTCCTTATCCAAATGGAGCCTCAATCCTCAACTCGACACCGGTGTAAGCTGCCTCAGATTTTGGGGGGGTTTCTGAAATAGGGGCTTAGGGTCAGGGTTTAGGGCTAGGGTGGGTACCTCTTTTTGGGGTCCCTTTAAGGGGATTCGATTCTATTTGGGGTATCAACGGGGTACCCCTACTTTGGGATTTGGCTTTCCAGCTGGGTATTGGACTTCGGGCTTTAGGTCTGGATTGAGGGCTTGGGGTTTATGACTGTGGAACAGGCCACAGGCTTTTCGCGCATCACGTTTTGCTCAAGTTCTGCCAGTCGTTCCGTGCTTCACAGAACAAAACTCGACCGCAAGGCCCATGAAGAAAGGTAAACCCTCGACCCCAAAACCTACACCCCAAACCCCAAACCCTAAAGCCTATACTCCCATATCCGAAGTTGAGGAGAGACCATGGGACTCCATCGCACCTTTAAGCCCCGTTGGGCCCTGCGCACATGCTCGGCTGAACAGGCTGAACAAAAACTCCTGCATGCCTGTATGCCTAATCCTGCCTGCGGCAGTTTAGGATTTAGGGCGTTAGGGATTTTTAGGATTTTAGGGTTTTAGGGTTGTAGGGTTTTAGAGTTTTAGGGTTCTGGGGTTTTAGGTTTTAGGTTTTAGGTTTGAGGGTTTAGGGTTTAGGGTTTAGGGTTTAGGAGTCTGCAGTGCAGCTCATCTTGCTCGAGGTTCATCTTCTCCTGGGCGCTGCCAGAAACACTGCAGCTGTCGGGGGCGAAAGAGGTCGAGGCACCCTCAGCCCTCGTTTAGGGCTTAGGGTTTAGGGTTTAGGGTTTAGGGTTTCTATCTGAGCCCGAAGCCCCCGAATCCTAGAAGCCTACGGTTTTTTCTTGTAGGCTTCCAGTTCTGAGCGTGTTGAAGACGCTTCGGTTCATTAAGCTCTCTGCACACCCAGACGGCCGCACAACCTGAACCTTGCCCGACTCCACCAGGACTTCGGCCCCCCCAAACCCTAAACCCTAAACCCTAAACCCTAAACCCTAAACCCTTAACCCTAAACCCTATAACCCTAAACCCCGAAACCCTGCGGTGTGGCCAGTCCCAGGCAAGCGTGTGTCAGAAAGCCTCGGATACCCGGAGGCGTAATCCGGGTCTGTACATGAATTCGTTTTCCGATCTTTGTCGTGACCTTCCAAAACATGTTGGGCTTAGTAGTCCTAAACCCTGAACCCTAAACCCTAGACCCTAAACCCTAAACCCTAGACCCTAAACCCTAAACCCTAAACCCTAAAAGGGGGCAGTCAGGCGCCGGTGGCCTTGCCAGTTCTTCTCTGGAGGTCGCTTACAGAAGGCCGCCGGGAGGGGAGGGGGGGTTAGGGTTTAGGGTTTAGGGTTTAGGGTTTGGGGTTTGGGGTTTAGGGTTTGGGGTTTAGGGTTTAGGGTTTAGGGTTTAGGCAGCGAAGACCCCGAGACCCGGTTCAGGGTGCAGGCTGCAGAGTGCAAGTCCATGAAAAACCTGTAGCCTGAGCATTGCCCTAAACCCAGAACCCTAAACCCTAATTAAGCCCTAAACCCTAAACCCTGAACCCTGAACCCTGAACCCTAGAACCCTAGAACCCACAACCCAAAAGGCCTGAGGAGTTGCTTTACCGATGTCTTCTTGGGACAGCTGCCTTGCCTGCGATGAGAAGCTTTGAGGTTCAGGTTTTGAGGTTTTCGGGGTTTAGGGTTTAGGTATTAGGGACTAGGGTCTACGGTTTAGGGTCTTGGGGATGTGGCCCTATACCCTAAAGCCGAAAGCCTACACCCTAAACCTTAAACCGCAGATTGTTGTTGCAGGCTGCGGCTGCAGAGCTCTGAGAAGATTCGTAGGTGCCCTATGCACAAAAATGGGCCTGCGGCTCTTCATGCTGGCGATAGCACGCCCTAACCTACGGGGTAGGGTTTAGGGTTGAGGTTGGCAACAAACAAGCACTAAAGCCCCAAACGCCTTAAGCCCTCACGCCGGAAGTGTTTGGTCGAAGATCCATAATATAAAGGGATTGCTATGTTTTATTCTTTTGGGGTTCTTAAGCAAATAGTAGTTTACGGGCCATCCTAGCCAGTCGTATGGCTCGGGGCAGGGACACAAGGGCGATCATGGCTTTATATAGCCTTGTTCCGGCTACCAACCTGTGCCTCCGAGCTCAGCAGCTGAACACCTAGTATAGGGTTTAGGGTTTAGGGTTTAGGGTTTAGGGCAAGCCGACAAGACTTCAACCAAGCTTACATCGAGACCCATCCCCCATGCGGCAGGGAGATGCCGCTGTCCGTTCCAGTTAGCTGACTGTTGGTGGTGCGCCGACCATGCAATCTGCAAGAAGCGGGACGTCACAATCGTCTAGGTTTTGCCAGCACACGCAACACGAATTCCCAGTCCTCCAACACCTTCCTTGTTGCATTCTTACCTCGCCCGAACCACTGCAGCCCAGGTTTCTGATCATTTGGGGCCTTATCAACTTAGCCGTCAACGGCGCGTGGCCGCTGTTCTCAGCTTTTCTGCGATGCAGGGGAACGTTCAGAGTTTTGAAGGCTTTAGGCTCGGGTATTTGAATGTGTACGTCGGCAAGTTCACTCATTGTCACCTTTACCCCCTGAGTTTCCCTCGGCTGCTTGGTCCCAGATCCACTGTAGCACTACAAGTTGAACAAATCATTTGTGTGACGACATGTAAGACATCTTGAGCGACAGGGTGAGGTTGCAAATTTGTTGCTACAGTGTTTGTGAAGTTCAGCAGGTGCAGATCCTTGTAGTAAACCCTAAACCCTAAGCCCTAAACCCTAAACCCTAAACCCTAAACCCTAAACCCTAAACCCTAAACCCTAAACCCTAAACCCTAAACCCTAAACCCTAAACCCTAAACCCTAAACCCTAACAGGGGTACTTGCCCACTGGCTGGCAGTGGTTGTTGCCGTCGAGCGACACGTCTGGGGAAAGTTGTATAGATCTGAAGACCGGCCGGTTTAGGGTTTAGGGTCTAGGGTCTAGGGTCTAGGGTTTAGGCTTTAGGGTTTCGGGTTTAGGGTTTACTTTGGTTCAAAGGCCGAACAAACCATTCTTTGCAGCGACGAGATTCAGCAAGATGCCGCAACTGCTTTCGCCCACAGTGTGTAGGTGTTACTTTGCATGCTAGCACAAGATGCGCCACCTGTGCTCTATGTCGCGCGCGCGCGCGTGGAAAGGCAATTGAATGTAATTAGGGTCTGACGACTGAGGGGCCTTTCTACGATGTACCTGCAGTCCTTCTTGGGCCTCTTGGTGTGCAAGATGTGAGAGAGGATGACTAAAGTTAACGTGTCGATGAAGGTCGTACTCATGTGCTGCTGGACCGTTGGAAGTGCAAATCACTTCACATGTTGCGGGCCTTGTTTCTAGCCTGGATCGTTTCATCATGCACTTCCGTGCCAGAAATTGCTACACACCATCCGTGGCACGATTACAGTGATTGCAGGAAAGATGCCCCGAACTCGAAATCCCTAAACCCTAACCCTAAACCCTAAACCCTAAACCCTAAACCCTAAACCTCTAACGGCGATGTCGTCATCCCCGCTCAACCCAAAGCTCTATTACCGACAAACCCCCGAGCCTGAATCATTGGGCTTGCATCCCAGGGAAGCTTCGTGAGCAATCATCTTGGCACGCTTTCCTCCCAGCAACATCATGGAAGCCCTAAACCCTAAACCCTAAACCCTAAACCCTAAACCCTAAACCCTAAACCCTAAACCCTAAACCCTAAACCCTAAACCCTAAACCCTAAACCCTAAACCCCTCCTGCCGGGGGTCGACGCGTAATGCATCGTGCGCTTGGGGGGCTGGAAGGGTTTAGGGACAAAACCCTAAACCCTAAACCCCAAACCCTAAACCCCAAACCCTAAACCCTAAACCCTAAACCCCAAACCCTAAACCCTAAACCC
>CAJNDS010000067.1:130000-155000 GCA_905221605.1 Symbiodinium natans
CCTCTAAACCCTCTAAACCCTAAACCCTAAACCCTAAACCCTAAACCCTCTATCAAACAGCCGGAAAGCCTCAGATTTGCCCCTCTCTGGCGCAGCGGCTCTTTTGGTTTTTCGGCGTTGGCACCTTCGGCGGCTGGGCCGTGGCAGTAGGGTTTAGGGTTTAGGGTTTAGGGTTTAGGGCTAGGGTTTAGGGTTTCGGGTTTCGGGTTTAGGGTTTAGGATTTCGGGTTCAGGGTTTAGGGTTGTTTCAAGGAGTTAGGCGGGGGATATGGGGATATGCAGGGTTTAAGGGTTGCAAAGCTCACGGTTCAGCATTTCCAAGATACAGGGCTGCACCTTTTTTTGGCCGGACATTTCGGGAAGGGGTATAGGGGGGTGATCCTTGAAAGTCCTTAAACCTTAAACCCTAAACTAAACCCTGAGGACCCCCGTGCCCCCGACTCCAGAGTATCAGATTAATGCGAAGGAACGCCGACGTCGTTCCCTCCATTTTCCCCAGGAGAACCCTTATATGGTCACCTCTCTAACTTCGGGTCCCTTTTGGGGGCCTTGTCATAAGGTGGCCCCGTTTTATTTCGGGCACCCAAAAAGGGGACCATAACTTAGAGAATTTCGGGAGCTCACCCCATATAGGTCATGTAGTGATACATGCAACTCTCGGAGGCCCAGCAGTGCCCTCATTCCCAGAATTTTGGGTGTAGCATCCCCTGAGTTTTACCTGCGGATCCCAGACTAACATAGCTAGCTGGAAGGGTTTAGGGTTTAGGGTGTAGGGTTTAGGGTTTAGGGTTTAGGGTTTAGGGTTTAGGGTCAACGAAGGCTACATGAAGCCACAGTAACAATGCCCATTCTAGTTACAGTTAAACTAGCGCCCGAGTTCAAAGCACTTGAGTCTTCTATGGGGCTTTCCGGAAATAGGGTGCCCGTTTTCTTTGGCAAGGGGGGGGGGGGGAATCCTGCATAAGCTCTATAGCATGTTGTGTATGTTTAGGGTACCCCTTTTGGCGGCATGCTCATATAACCCCCCCCCCCCCCCCCCTTCCCCGCCCATACTGCTTATTTATACGGGGCTTGTTAACTATCCACCTCTACCTGTCCTTTACCCAGGCCTGGCTTACGGGGTGTGCACGCCGTGCTTCGGCATCCTCGTTGCCGCCTCGGCTGCTACGCCAAGCGTGGCCTTCGGCGCCAGCGTGGTGGACGATCGGCTCAACAAAACCCTAAACTCTGGGCAGCCTTTTGGGGCTTGTAGGGTTTGGGGCTTAGGGTTGTTGGAGGGGTGGTTGCTTCTTGGGTCCCCCCCTTCGGGCCCTTTGGGAACAGTTAATCCAGGAACCTGCTATCAAAAAGATGTGAATAACTACTAGTTGGAAAACTATATGTTACCCCTTTATAAAGGAAGTGTTTGTTTTTTTTTAAATATTTTCGGCGGGTTCTTAAAGCGAATAATAGATAGGAGGGGCCCTTGTGAAGAGCAAGCTTTGGGTGTCTTGCATGGCTTAGGGCCGTAAGGGGCGTTCCTCTAATGTAAGGGTAGTTACATGGGCCGTTAATATATGGTCCCTTACCTTGAAAAAGACCCATCTGTGGGCGTAGGGTCACCCGAAGCCACAAATGCTAAACCTTGGGATGTTCCCCCTTACACCAGCAGTCCTTAATAGGGATTCTATAGCACGCCGATTATAATCCATAGCAAGGAAAGTATAGGGGGGAACATCCCAAGCTAAACTGGTAGCACGCATTTCGAACGGCCAGAAGGGGCGACTGGTCTTCGGGAGACCTCGATCACAAGACCCCTCAACACCAAAACCCCTACACCCTAAGCCTTCAACCCCTAATTAAAGCCTAAACACTAAACCCTAAACCCTGAAAGTAAAGCCCAAACGCTAAACCTAAACCCTTAACCCTTACACCCTAAACCCCCAAACCCTCAAAGCCCCCTACACCCTGCAGACGCCGTAGCCTCAAAGTCGGACGCCGAGGTGGGCACTCTTCTGGGGATGCCTTTTGGACCAATGTGGAGTCAGGCGGTCTCTCCGTGTGTGTCTCTGTGCGTCCATCATCAACCCTAAGGGACCATGTACCTCATTATTATATACCTGGGCCTCAAAGTCCCTATGTAGGAGGTACTCTAAGACTCAAGTAGTCCCTGTTTAGGGAAACGGACCCTGAGGGAAACAATTGGACCAGGAGTAGGCCCTGATTCCCTTTCTTTAGGGTTCAGGTTCGCGTAAAAGCCCCTTTAAGCCAAAAAGGGCACCTCTTTATTCCTATGTTGCTCGTGGGTCACCCTAAACCCTAAACCCTAACCCTAAACCCTAAAACCTAAACCCTAAACCCTAAACCTTTAAAGTCTTCTGGGCATCCCAGGCTGCGGCTTCAGGATTTTAGGTGGGTACGGAGTACCAGCCCATATGCACGACGAAGCCCGGGCAGTTGAGCAGCCTACTCCTTAAGCCCCCCCCTAAACCCTATAAACCCTGTAAACCCTATAAACCCTATAAACCCTATAGACCCTATAAACCCTATAAACCCTATAAACCCTATAATCCCTATAAATCCCATAACCCCTAAACCCTACATGAACTTCAAGCCCCTGAGCCCCTGAACAAGGCGTCTGCCCTGGGCTATCATCTTTCTCCCATCTTATCATTTTAAGACCTCTTGTGTAGTCTAGGAATCCGAGACCATCCAAGCCAGGCCCCGCGCCTTTTGAACTTCACTAGCGGCCCTAAACCCTAAACCCTAAACCCTAAACCCTAAACCCTAAACCCTAAAACCCTAAAACCCTAAAACCCTAAAACCCTAAACCCTAAGCCCTGCAGTTCCTCTTCGACCCCTCGGCGACTGGCCTTCGCGCCGGCGCACCGTGGCTGGCGTCGGCGTGGCGTGGCGACGATTTGTTGGTGGCTATAGGTTTAGTGTGTTTAGGGTTTAGGGTTTTGGGGTTTTGGGGCTTTGGGGCTTTGGGGTTTTGGGTTTTGCGGTTTTGGGGTTTTGTGTTTTTGGGGTTCAGGGTTTAGGGTCTCAGGGTTTTCGGCCCTTATAGGGGCCCTTATCCCCCCATTGGTTGGATCCTTATGTTTATGTGGTTCTTTGGGCCCCCAGTTTAGGGTCTCGGGTGCGACCCTCCCATCTAGTGATCCAGTTATATTAGTAAGGGGCTTTCAAGATTGCCGCAAGGGGTTGGGGGGCTTCAATGTGTGGGGTGTGGGCTTCGGTTCTGGTTTATGAGGCGTAGCTCTCAACATCCTTCATCAGAGCCTTGTCTAAACAGCCTACATGACTACAAGTCGTATGTTTTTGTCTGTGTGTGTGTGTAGGTTTTTGTTGTTCTCGTCGCTGTCGTTGTATGAAAATTCATGGCTGCGCCCGGATCTCGGGCCCTATCTGTTGGCCAAGCCAGCCTTATAGCATCCCCAACCCCGTAAACCCCGAAACAGCCCTCAACTCTAAACGCTTTCAACTTGGTCATAGTTGGGTATCATTTTGCATTTTTAAGGGTACTTAAACCCTCTAAGATTAAAAACATGAATTTTTAATACTATCCCAACCATGAACTAGTTAAGCCCCTAAACCCTTACACTCTGAACTCTAGACCCTGAAGCCCCTAAATCCTTAGACCCACCCTTGAACTCTTAAACCGTGAACCCGAGACCCCAAACCCTCAACCCAAACCCTGTACCCCAAACCCTACACGCCCGCCAAACCCTTAAACCCAAAAAAACCCAAAACCCTAAAACCCCAACCCTCAAAACTCCAAACCCTGAACCTCAAAGCTAAGCCCCGAACCCTCAACCCCAAACCCTTAAACCCTAAACCCCAAGCTGAACCCTCAACACTAAACCCCAAACCCTACACCCTAAACCCTTAGTGATCTAATCTAGGGGTTGGAATAATTTCTACTAGTGTTCCCTTATGGTCTCTTTCTGAATATACTCTAATAGCCCCCCCCCCCCCCCCCCCCCCAAACTCTGCCCTAATTATGAAGGCCCATATATTAGGGCATCAGTGGGCTTTAGGTCATCGGACCTAGATCGGGCAGGTGCCTAAATCCGAACCCGAACATTCGGGGTTTTGGGTTTAGGTTTGGGGGTTTGGGGTTCAGGGGTTTGGGGTTCAGGGGTTCCCTGTAATCCACGCTCCCAGACGAATCGGTCTGGGGCTTAAAAGGTTTGGGGTTTAGGGGTTTAGGGGTTTAGGGGTTTAGGGGTTTAGGGGTTTAGGGGTTTAGGGGTTTAAAGAGGTTTAGGGGTTTAGGGGGTTTAGGGGGTTTTGGGGGTTTAGAGGGTTTTGGGAGGGTTTAGGGTTTAGGGGTAGACGTCCGCAGGTCCTTGCTGACTGTCACTTGCGTCACTTCGGCTTGCATCATGTCGGCCTGGGTGTGCAAGCTTCTGTTGGCACCCTCAAAAAATGGTTAGGAACTGGGGATGTTTTTTTGTTTGCATAGTTTCCCTTTTTGGGTTGGGTTTAGGGTAAAGGATTAGGATGTAGGGGTCTAGGGTTGTAGGGTCAGGCTTCTAGAGGGTTTAAGGGTGTTTAGGGTTTCGAGTTTAAGGTGTTGGTTTTTTGGTTTAGGGGTCTTCTGCACTATCAGCTTAGCGAACCCTAAACCCTAAACCCTAAACCCTAAACCCTAAACCCTAAACCCTAAACCCTAAACCCTAAACCCTAAACCCTAAACCCTAAACCCTAAACCCTAAACCCTAAACCCCAGCCATAAACCCTTGTTCCTAAGACCCTCAGTTTAAGGCTTGGGACCCTTAAACCCTTGGAACCCTGAAACTCTTAATCCTTAAACCCCTAAACCCTTAAATCCCTAGACCCTTGGACCCCTAAGCACTTAAGCCCCGAAACTCTAAACCTAAACCCCAAACCCTTCCCTAAACCCCGAAACCCCTAAACCCACAAAACCTAAACCCTAAACCCTGCCGCCGAGCCCTGAAGACATAACATTCTTCTGTGTTGCTTGCAACCACTTGGGATTTGGAATGAAAATATTCTTCCTTATTATGGTTAATACAGGGGTCATCATTTTTTGTATTCTTTCGGGGTTCTTAAGCAGGAAACAAGAAGTCGTAACATTCAGCGGTCACACTGGGGATTTGCATGATCTGGACGTGTGACTGAACGCAGTCTGTTGGCTTTCCTTCGCCAGAAGCCATTTTGGTTGGGCGCTGGTGGACGGGCGGTTGCGACAGGAGTTGGAGCCTAAACCCTAAACCCTAAACCCTGAACCCCAAACCCCTAAACCCCTAAACCCCTAAACCCCTAAACCCCTAAACCCCTAAACCCCTAAACCCCTAAACCCCTGAAACCCTAAAACCCTAAAACCCTAAACCCTAAACCCTAAGCCCTAAACCCCAAAAGCCCTAAACCCTAAACCCCAAACCCTAAACCCCTAAACCCCTAAACCCCTAAACCCCTAAACCCCTAAACCCCTAAACCCCAAACCCTAAACCCTAAACCCTAACCCAAAACCCCTAAACCCTAAACCCCAAACCCTAAACCCTAAACCCGAAACCCTAAACCCTAAACCCTAAACCCTAAACCCTAAACCCTAAACCCTAAACCCTAAACCCACTCCCAAGGCCTGGTTCTTGGCCATCTCGCGTCGAAGCCTCGCTCCTCGGGACGCGACTCCGTGAGCGGAGGGCAGCCAGGGTTGAGGCTTTTAGGGTTTAGGGTTTAGGGTTTAGGGTTAGGGTTTAGGGTTTAGGGTTTAGGGTTTAGGGTTTAGGGTTTAGGGTTTAGGGTTTAGGGTTTCGGGTTTAGGGTTTAGGGTTTAGGGGTTTAGGGTTTAGGGTTTAGGGTTTAGGGTTGAGGACACCTTAAACCCTAAACCTTAGAGTACCTCATCCCTAAGGCCCTAAACCCTATACTCCCAAATAGCCCCCTTTTTATCCCTGTAGTCTCTAAACGCCAGACCCTACTATGATCCCTATAATCCCCAAAGCCCGTAAACCCTTCATCCCCTAAACCCCAAAACCTCTAAACCCTATACCCCAAACCCTGTAGTCCGTAAACTCGAAACTCTAAACCCAAAACCCTAAACCCTAAACCCTATACCCTAAACCCTAAACAGCAGAAGGATCCTCAGGTCGAGCTCTGTAAAGGGGGGCCTTATAGTGCTTGAGCTCAGATGCTTCGCGACGGCGAGGGAAAACAAAAAGCGCGCTCTCGCAAATCCTAAACCCTAACCCTAAACCCTAAACCCTAAACCCTAAACCCTAAACCCTAAACCCTAAACCCTAAACCCTAAGCCCAGGAACCTGTCAAGCAAAAAGTCTTCGAAGCAACTCCACAAGCCCTGGCTGGCACAATTAGCATTCAGGGTTTAGGGTTTAGGGTTCGGAGTTCGGGGTTTAGGGTTTAGGGTGAGGGAGGTAGGCCAGTGGGATGTGGCACATGTTCCCCTTTTCAGCTACGTGGAAAAGTGCCAACGTAGTAGTTCCAGATCCTCAAAACCACCATGGCAGTCACATACCCGAAGCCCAGACCCCTTGATTCCCAAACCCCGAGCCTGAAGCCGAACCCCTTATAGGGTTTGGGTCTTCAGGGTTGACAGGGCCTAGCTTGTTTGAACCCTAAAACCTAAACTCTAAAGCCCTAAATGCGGCCAAGGGTTTTGGGTTTCGGTTCTATTTGTTGTGGCCATCATTGGCAATTCGTGGTTCTTGGTCCCAGCTTGACTTGTAGCAGCGCAATCTATGCCCTATGGAGACGTGCAACCATCTGAATGGCGATGTCCTTGGAAGTCACGGGATTCTTTGCTCATGTCTGAATTTCATAATTACTATGTGGGGTTGCAGGGTTTAGTTTACGCGGTTTTGTGGATTTATCATCAAACACAATGCCTGGACGGCAACACCAAGCCATAAGCCGTATCAAGCCCTAAACCCTAAGCCCCCCGCACAGTTTCTAAAGCGATTTTTTGGAGTACATGTTCGAACAATGTTTTAACATGATTTCTCATGTTCTTTATTAAGTTTTTAGATCTTTCAGTTTTTCGAATTTGTCGCTGTCACTGATAACAAATCAACATGCGACTTAATGTTTTTTGCAGTGTTCTCGTACAGTCTGTGGAAAACTACGCCTTGTGTCCTCAAGACTTTGGAAGCTGGCGCCAAGGCAATCTGAAGCAACCAATGAAGTCGCGCCAGCAGAGGCGCCAAAGAATCCACACCGCCTGGGGCCTTAGCCCGGAGAGAGCGGGTGAGGGGGAAGGAGGACCCTCAGGGTGAGGCTTCAGGGCTTAGGGTTTACGAGCCTAAACCCTAAAAAGAAGGGGAGTGTAGGGTGGGGCTTAGGGGTGTTAAGTCTTAGTCTTCGAAGTGTCAGGGATTTAGGGCTTTAAGGCCTCTGGGTGCTGGGGTTTTGTTAGGGCAAACCTTGAGGGCTGAAGGTATAGATGGGATGCTCCTTCGGTTTAGGTTTAGGGCTAGGGATTCGCTATGTAGTACTTAGGGTCTAGGGTTTAGGGGGCGCAGCGGAAGATTTCTCATGGTTGTCGCAGGCAGGCTGATCGAGGGCAGAGCGGCGCGCAACGTAGCCGTAGATCTCAGCTTCCAGTCCTCAGACCTAAACCCCAAACCCTAAACCCCAAACCCTCAACCCTAAACCCGAAACACTAAACCCTGCACCCCTCTCAACTGCTGAACTCAGCCCTCAACCGTCACTCAGCCCTAAACCCTAGACCCTCAATGCCCAAATCCTGGCCCATGGTGGGCATGCCATCAATGGCTCACGGGCCCCAACATGATGCTAAGCATCCTCCCTGGCTCGGAAAAGCCCTACATTGGGGCTATGAGGAAAGTTCCGGGTGCCCTAGACCCTAGGCCCTAAACCCTAAACCTTAAACCCTAAACCCTAAACCCCAAACCCTAAATAGGGACTGCTAGGTCTGAGGGCCTTCCGGGACATGATTTGTGGCCCCTGTGTTTTGAAGTGTCAACCTAAGTGCCCTTTCAGCCCCTTTTGTTGAGGCCGACCTCAGACATGGAAGGGAACCATTGCCAGGATGTCAGGCAAGCCCGAAACCCTAGAACCTAAACCGTCTTTGTGGTCACCAGGAAGGTTGTTTCGCAACAGTTGACCACCAAGATGTTAAGCACGGAGTTCGGAATCCTTTGACAGCACAGGTCCACTGCTACATCGCACGCACAACCGTTTCGGCGGTTGCGGCGTGAGAAGCTCAGCAAGGTTGGCTCAAAGTGAGCGCTGTTTGCCTGGGCGCTATTGTGATACCTACACCTTGCACCCCAAACCGCATACCCTGCAAGTTGGCAGAATACAGGAGCCTAGATAGTTGTGGGTATTGTTCCTGCAGATTACTTAACCGCTTAAACATCATGGCAAAACTCAAGCAAATTGCACATTCCAACTAATCCTGAACCATGAGCCCAACTTCTGTGAAGTCCTTGACCATGCAAGTAAGTAGGAACCCCAAACCCTAAACCCTCAACCCTAAACCCTCAACCCTAAACCCTAAACCCTAAATCCTAAACCCTAAGCCCTAAACCCTAAACCCTAAACCCTAAACCCTAAACCCTGTGTTTCAGGTCCTTGAAGCGAAGCTCTTGCGATTGACTGGTGATTTCAGGTATCTGTGACGAAAGAAACCCGACTCAGGGGTTATCTTCGAAGCCTTCTTAACTTAAAGTACCTAAGCCCTAGCAACCCTCAGCCCAACCGAATGGATGGGTTTAGGGTTTAGGGTTTAGGGTTTAGGGTTGGGTTTGGGGTTTAGGGTTTAGGGTTTAGGGTTTAGGGTTTAGGGTTTAGGGTTTAGGGTTTAGGGTTGTGTGCTTGGCTGATTTTGCGAAGTTTAATGCACACGTGCAAGCCAGGAATTTGTGTGCAGCATTGGCAAATATGGTCCCACTTGAATGCCCTAAACATCATGCTCCATACTTGGCAGTTCATGGGTACTTCTATCCACAATTATACGTCTACCCCTAAACCCTAAACCCTAAACCCTAAACCCTAAACCCTAAACCCTAAACCCTAAACCCTAAACCCTAACCCTAAACCCTAAACCTTCTTAGAGGACTTCGGGAGCTAGTTGTTACTAAGTACAGCTAGAATGAAGTAGTGCCATGTAGTACAGGAAACAGAAAAGGGGATCGACACTTTTGATCAATCTGGACCTACATGTAATCAAGGGCCCTGTAGGGCAGACGGTTTTAAGTGAAGTTTTGCGTCCCCAAACCCTAAACCCTAAACCCTAAACCCTAAACCCTAAACCCTAAACCCCAAACCCTAAACCCTAAACCCTAAACCCTAAACCCTAAACCCTAAACCCTAAACCCTTTACGGCTCGGGGGCAGTTTTGGGTTGATAAGCCCAAAGGATCCATGTACCTATATAGTATGTTCTTGGGCCCTAAAGCTACTATATAGGAACCCCATTTAAGGCCCAAGTATATTCCATATAGGTACATGGATCCTTTGGGAAGAGTCTTAAGGCTATTTCAGGGCATGGTCGGCTCATGCACCATGCCCTCGTGGGGACGGAGGGGGGCTAACAGCATGGAGTCCGGTTGCTTTATTATTATTTGTTTCACCCGCCGGGTTTAGGGTTTAGGGTTTAGGGTTTAGGGTTTAGGGTTTCAGGGTTTCAGGGTTTCAGGGTTTCAGGGTTTCAGGGTTTCAGGGTTTAGGGTTTAGGGTTTAGCGTGTTAAGGTTTAGGGTTTAGAGACGCTCGTGGCCCTGTCATGTGCGCGGACGGGCTGCCATAGCCGACCAGCATGTTCCAAAGCCCCGAAACCCATGGCGGGCGCCAGTTAGTCCTTAAGCCTCCACCTTAAATAACCCCAAAAACCACAAACATCCTAAGTACCCTAAGTACACCCTAAGTGCACCCTGATTACATCCGAAATGCACCCTAAACACCCCCTAGATCCCCTTAAATACCCCCCCTAAACCGTCTCTGTAAACGTTTACAGGTAGTCCTTTCGAAGACTGATGCGCCACCACTACACTGAGTTGGACCAAGAAGAAGCTCGTGGCGCCTGGCACATGTGGCAGAGGGAGCACCAGGAGGAGTTGGAGAGGGAACGGCCCTAAACCCCAAAGCCCTAAACCCTAAACCGCAAACCCCAAACCCTCAACCCTAAACCCTACTCTGAATACGTACCCCCGCCCCCCCCCCCCCCCCCCCCCCCCCCCCTCCCCCCCCCCTCCGCCAAAAAAAACAAAAAGCTCAGGTCTGCTGCTATGTTCGAGTTCTCTGGTGAGGCCCCACGTTGCTGAGCTCCGAGTGAGATGTGTTTGGGGCTAGTGAAGGCTAGGGCTTAGGGTTTAGGGTTTGGGGTTTGGGGTCTGGGGTTTGGGATTTAGGGTGTAGGGTTTTTGGGTTTTAGGGCTTAGGGCTTAAAGGCCGTTTGGTTGATGAAGCTGCGGTGGGTGTAGCTTGCTTTTGTTTGGGGCCTTGCGTTTTGTTGACTCAGCCCTCTTGTCTTGGACTATGGCCAACCGACACTTTGGGCGCGTATACTACAAGCGATACTCTACTCTCGATTGGGGCCTTTTATTCCTAAACCCTAAACCCTAAACCCTAAACCCTAAACCCTAAACCCTAAACCCTAAACCCTAAACCCTAAACCCTAGTAGAGTTTCGGACCTTTTGGATGCAACACCCTTGTACTGCCTCCGAACAGGCCGCGTGCTACAGTTGAGAAGTGCTCGTTGGAAGGGCAGGCCGTTAATCCCTACTGGTCCTTAGTAGAGAATCAGGGATTGAGGTACCCTATGGAAGCTTTTAAAGGGTATGTATAGGGAGATATAGTTGACTACTTAAGAACCAGTATGAAGAACCAAGATGCAAGAACCCTAAACCCTAAACACCCTAAACCTGAGCCCCGAAGTTCTTCATGCACCCAAGCTGAAAGTTCGTGGGAGGTGATCCAGGATGATGTGGATGGCTCAAGAACATGCTCTGACAGGTGGCAAGGGGAGGGCAGGTCTGATCCCTAAGCACTACAGACCCTACCCTCCGAAACCCAAAACCCATAAACCCTGAAACCTTGGTCAACCCCAAACCCTAAACCCTAAACCCGAAACCCGAAACCCGAAACCCGAAACCCGAAACCCTAAACCCTAAACCCTAAACCCAGAGGGCTAGAACCCTAAACCCTATACCCTAAACCCTAAACCCTAAACCTTGAACCGGCTTTGGGTTTGCAGGGCTCGTATAGGGCTTCACCCCCTCCCCCCCCGGCCCCGTTTACGGTTCAGGGCTTATGTGGGCTTAATCAAGGCTTCATGCTCCTGCAAAAAAAGCGCGATTTAGTCGCTCGCTTGGCGTTCACGCCCTAAACACTACCACTTTAGACCCTAAATCATTGAACCCGCACATAGAGGTCTTTCGGATTTACAGGTTAGGGTACGTGCAACCTCCGACCAAACCCTCAACCCCAAACTCTAAGCCCCAAACCCCAAGCCCTAAACCACCAAACCCTATACCCAAAGCCCCAAGCCCCAAGCCCTAAGCATCATACCACATGATAGTTCAGCACCCAAAGTCATCCTGGAGCTGACTTTCCAAGCCAGGGAGGTTCAGAGCCGACCTAGAGCTAGGGGTTTCGGGTTGGGGTTGGACTTTACTTAGGGTTTTAGGGCTTAGGTTATTTCAGGCAATGGCCTCTTTATGAAGGGGTAACTGTCAAAATGGCCCGTAACAGAAACAGATTTGGGAAGAGATTCCGTAAATATTTTTAGGGTTCAGGAAATTGGGACCCCCGCAGGCCCGTGACAGAAACAGATTTGGGAAGAGACTCCGTAAATATTTTCAGGGTTCAGGTTTAGGAACCCGGCCAAAGCTGAAAGAGGCCACCTGCCACAACCACCCCCCCAAGCGCATGTTTGAGTAGGGGCCAAAGCTGAAAGAGGCCACCTGCCACAAGTGGTCTTTCGCCCAAAGTCCTGTACCTAAAGAGGGCACCCCCCCTGAATGTCCAAAGCACATGTTTGAGTAGGGGGGGCCAAAGCTGAAAGAGGCCACCTGCCACAAGTGGGCTTTCGCCCACAGTCCTGTAACTAAAGAGGCCACCCCCCTGGCCTCTTTATGAAGGGGTGACTGTCAAAATGGCCCGTAACAGTAACAGATTTGGGAAGAGATTTGGGAAGAGATTCCGTAAATATGTTGTATTTGAGTGTGGACATTGAAGAGGGCTGGCCTCTTTAGTTACAGGGCTTTGGGCAAAACCCAGCTGTGGCGGGTGGCCTCTTTCAGTTTTGGCCCCTTTTGTTCAAATACATGTTTTGGACATTCAAGGGGGGTGGCCTGTTTAGCCACATGACTTTGGGCGAAAGCCCAGTTGTGGCGGGTGGCCTCTTTCAGCTTTGGCACCTTTTGCTCAAATATGTGTTTTGGACATTGAGGCCGGGCAACACATTTCCTAAAGTAGTTAGTGTCGTTTTGGTGACCAGAGCCGGGCGACACATTTCCTATAGTAGTTAGTTGTTTTAGTGGCCAAAACCGGGCGACACATTTCCTAAACTAGTTAGTCGTTTCTGTGGCCAAAGCCGGGCGACACATTTCCTAAAGTAGTTAGTCGTTTTAGTGGCCAAAACCGGGCGACACAATTCCTAAAGTAGTTAATCGTTTTAGTGGCCAAAGCCGGGCGACACATTTCCTAAAGTAGTTAGTGTCGTGTTAGTGACCAAAGCCGGGCGACATTTTTTCCTAAAGTAGTTAGTCGTTTTTGAGACCAAAACCGGGCGACACATTTCCTAAACTAGTTCGTCGCTTTAGTGACCAAAACCGGGCGACACATGTCCTAAAGTAGTTAGTCGTTTTGGTGACCAAAACCGGGCGTCACATGTCCTAAAGTAGTTAGTCGCTTTAGTGACCAAAGCTGGGCGACACATTTCCTAAAGTAGTTAGTCGTTTTAGTGACCAAAGCCGGGCGAAAATTTTCTTAAACTACTTAGTCGTTTTAGTGACGATGTTTCACCTCTTGTCTATTGTTGCTAAGCGGAAAAATGCTTTTACAAAAAACAAGAAAGCTGAAAACAACTACAAAACCCTAGACAAGGTAGTCTTTCAACTTTTTGGCCACCCCTATTTTTGGTTGTGCGCTGTGCGTTCCGCCCCCCCCCCCCCAGGTATCCCACCCCCCCATGGTCTACAGTCTCCCCTAAACCAAGCCTAAACCCTAAACCCTAAACCCTTATATAACCCTAAACCCTACACCCTAAACCCTAAACCCCTAAACCCCTAAGCCCTAAACCGTAAACCCTAAACCCTAACCCCTAAATCCTAGGCGGGGGGGGGGTCCCGTGGTGGTGGTGGTGGTGGTCCCGTGGTGGTGGTGGTCCTGTGGTGGTGGTCCGGGGTGGTGGTCCGTGGTGGTGGTCCGTGGTGGTGGTCTGTGGTGGCAGTGGTGGTGGGGAGGTGGGGGCGGGGGGCGGGGGGCCGCCGGGGCGCAACCATACATAGGCCGTGCAAGAAACTCAAGGACACGGTTGAGGGTTTGGGGGTTTAGGGTTTTGGGGTTTCACAGGGTTCGGGCCAAAGCCCGACACAAAACACCCTAACCCCCAAAACCTTAAGGGTTTCGGATTTAGGTTTAGTTTAGGGTTTAGGCTGGGTGTTTTAGGGTTTGGCTTTAGGGTTTTGAAGATTAGGGTTGTCTAGAAGTTTAGCTGGTTTGGGGCTGTTTAGGGTTTAGAAGCTTTGGTTTGGGCCTTGAGGGCTATATTGTTTATTCTGGGAGTGGACTCGGGGGGACTTACTGGAAGGTATTTTATTATTAGGTTGTATTCATTTCAGAGGCCATGAAAGAGGAGGCCCTGGAACAGTTCTAGTCATGTTCCGGGTACCGTCAAAAAGTGTGCAAAACAACATGCCCTGGAACAGTTCTAGTCTGTTCCGGAGCAGAAAACCAGGCCCCGGAACAGTTCCAGAACAGTTCCGGAACAGTTCCGCTTTGTTTCGGGATTTTGCCCCAAAAACGTACGCCCTGGAACTGTTCTAGTTTGTTCTGGAGCATATGAAAACAAGGTTGTTTTTTTCTTATTATCTTCTGTTGTTTTTTTATATTTTTTTCATATTTGCTATGCTGTTATTTTGTGATATATATATATATATGTACATATTTCATTGTTATATTGCTGTATTGTTATCTTGTTGTATTGGTATCTTGTTATCTTGTTATTTTGTTATATTGCTATATTGTTATACTGCTGTATTGTGTTTTTACTGTCATAGTATTCTATTCTTCATAAATCATAAAATGACATTATTCACAACGTGGACATTTTCCTCAGGGGACAAAGAGTCTCTAAAGGAGTTCCAAGGTCTAGAAGTCTATAGCTTGTATAGGCTATAGGCCTATCCTGCCTCTCCATTCGGGATGACGGAAGCCTTCTCCGGCGCGCTTTTGGCTCACGAAAGTGCGCTGGGGAGGGTTTTCGTGGCTCAGGGACAGAGGGGATCCAAAAGGAGTTCTATAGTCTAAGTGTCTATAGCCTATATTGGCTACAGGCAATAGGTCCCTACTGCCTCTCCTTTCGGGATGACGAAAACCCTCTCCGGCGCACTTTTGGCTCACGAAATTGCGCCGGAGAGGGTTTTGTGGCTCAGGGGACAGAGGGGATCCAAGTTCTATAGTCTATGGCTATAGGTCTATCCTGCCTGTCCCATTTTGGATGACGATAAAAACCCTCTCCGGCGCACTTTTGGCTCACGAAAGTGCGCCGGGGAGGGTTTTTGTGGCTCAGGGGACAGAGGGGATCCAAGTTCTATAGTCTATGGCTATAGGTCTATCCTGCCTCTCCATTTTGGATGACGATGAAAACCCTCGCCGGCGCACTTCTGGCTCACGAAAGTGCGCGGGGGAGGGTTTTTGTGGCTCAGGGGACAGAGGGGATCCAGGTTCTATAGCCTATGGCTATAGGTCTATCCTGCCTCTCCATTTTTGATTGCCACTGACACACCAAAGAGGCTATTGCCTCGTTTCGGCCTAATGATTGCCACTCACACACCAAAGCGGCCATTGCCTCGTTTCGGCCCAATGATTGCCACTCACACACCAAAGAGGCCAGCGCCTCGTTTCGGCCCAATGGTTGCCACTCACGTAGCAAAGAGGCCATTGCCTCGTTTTGGCCCAATGATTGCCACTCACGCACCAAAAAGGCCATTGCCTCGTTTCGGCCCAATGAACTCACAGGTACAATTTACAGGATTTGCGACGTGATTTGCTACATGCCCCGTTCCATTTACAGGATTTGCGACGTGATTTGCTACATGCCCGTTTCATTTACAGGATTTGCGCCGTGATTTCCTACATGCCTTTTCCCCTCCCATGCCCCCAGATATGTAGCTGACAGTCAAAGAGGCCATTGCCTGAAATAAGGCTTAGGCTTTAGGGCTTAGGGCTTGGGGTTTGGGGTTTGGGGTTTAATTCGGGTTTACAGAAAGAGAAACTGCCTTAATACAAATAGATCTTGTAGTTGTTGATTTTGTTTACGTACGTATGCATACACGCACACACAGTCACATACTATATCTTCTAGCATACCCAAGAATTCAATTAGGCTTAGGGATACTTTCTTTTTTGGCGTGTCGATCGGTTACGCAATAGGCATTGATTCGGGCTTTCCGCGCCAGTCTGCTCAGCTTCATTGTCAGCCTTATTTCTCGCCGCGGGCTCGGTGGGTTTGCGACGTCTTCGGGCCCCATGTTGCTGCTAGCTCTTTGGCTCTGTTTTGGGGTTCAGGGTTTAGGGTTTACGGTTCTCACCCTAAACCCTAAGCCCTTCTAAAATGACCTGCCCCCGCCAAGAGTGGTACTGGTTGCGGGCTTACCAAGTTTCGCCCCTGCCTTTAGAACAGTCTCTCCATCTTTCCCCTACATTTTCGGATTTAGGCTTTAGGGATAGGGAATATAGTAGGGGGTACTATATTCCCTGTTAGTATAAGGGGGAACATCCCAAGGTGTGGAGCGTTGCGCTACAGCGCACCCTTCTGTAGGGTTTAGGGTTTAGGGTCTGACAGGTCTGGCCGCACTTGAACCCCAAACCCCAAGCCCAAAAAACCCTAATCCCTAAGCCCTGAATCCAGTCGGTTCAACCCTGGGTTCACATGCCGGTTGTTGTCAGAGAAAGCTTCAAGCCCGGTGGGCTGCGCAAGGGGGTTGAGTTTGGAGGTGTTTGGCCTTAGGGGCTTTGCGGTGGAATAGGGTTTAGGATTTTGGTTTTGGGGTTACCTCGGGTTTAGGGTTTGGGGTTTAGGACTTAGGACAACCGATACAATAACCTCTTGACGGGGTTTCTTGGCCAGCAATGTTGGCTTTGGCCACCGGCCGGCAAAATTCAGCGTGCTAGTTTTCAGGGCTTAGGGTTTAAGGATTCGGGGTTAAGATTCGGGGGTTTAGGGCTTTGTTTAGGGTTTAGGTATTCGGGTTTAGGGTTTCGGGTTTCGGGCCTCGGGGTTTAAGGATTTGGGGTTAAGACCTAGCTGGTGTAGAGTGTCGTCTCCTCAAGGAGCATCCCCTACACTTCTCAGTGCCAAGCTACTTGTTGGTTTGTAGGGATTGAGGGAATGAGGTATCTTATATAATTCCTTAAAGGGTATTTAGGGGGATATAGGGTACCTCATTCCCTCATTCCCTACTCACCAGCAGTAAGTCTAAAACGCCTGTCCTCTATAACTTCTCGGTGGATCGATGTTCATGTTTCTTCATGAGAAGCCTTACCCTTACCTGCTTTCCTTGCCCCTAAACCCTAAACCCTAAACCCTAAACCCTAAAACCTAAACCCCAAACCCCAAACCCTAAACCCTAAACCCTAAACCCTAAACCCTAAACCCTTCCAGGCATTATCTCCCATTTGCAGGACGGGGATGTGGCGTTGCAGCGCCAAGATTGGGTGGCCCCGAAGCCGTAAAAGGTTCTGATGTATGGGCCCTTAAATTGTGTAGGGTATAAACGGGTATATAAGGGGCCCGCCTTTTTGAGGGCCCATACGAAGGGACCATGTAGCTACCCTAAGATGAGTTCTTGGGCTTACTGCACCGCACCTCTTCGCGGTTTTATGGGGTTTGGTTTAGGGTTCAGGCTTAGTGTTTTGGGGTTTTGGGTTTGGGGCTGAAGGCTCAGAGTTTACGGCAAAGCCGCGCGAAACTTACAGAGTTCCGGGAGGTGGTTGAAGCTCGGCTGAGGGGATAAATAGTTGAAGGGTTTAGGGTTTAGGCTTAGGGTTTGTGGTTTCAGGGTTGGGTGTTCAAGCCCTAAACCCTTATAAACCCTAAACCCTAAACCCTACACCCTGATGTTTCGGGACGGATGCCGTGCTTGAAGATCGGAGCAAACATGCAGAGTTTGCTGGTTCGGGCTCGGTGTGCCTAAGCTCAACCGCCAAACTGACCTCACGTAGTTCTCCACCGCTCAGCCCTAAAACCTAACCCCTGCGACCCGAAACCCTATAATCCTCCACAATCCTATGATTTTCCTAGACTTGGGTTCTACACCCCCGACCCCCCACCCTTAAACCTACACCTGAACCTAAGTAGGCCCTTTGTTCCCTTGTTTATGGTTGAGGCTCCCTTACAAGCCCCTTTAAACCAAAACAGGGATAACTCTTGGGTCACCCTAAACCCTAAACCCTAAACCCTAAACCCTAAACCCGACACCCCGATTATTGGTTACTTTTGGGTCTAGTTAAACCTTCACGCAATGAAATCTCCCCCCCCCCCCAGAAGACAAGAAACCCGGAAAACGTGAACCAGGAGGGCATCTACAAGCTCGGAGACGTAATCGGGAGGCTTGGGCCCCAGCCCAAAAGCAACCAATAAGAAGGGTTTAGGGTTTAGGGTGTAGGATTTAGAGTTTAGGGTTTCGAGTTTGGGGTTTAGGGTGACCCGACTCAAATTCGGAGGATCGAGGGCATCGAGGGTTGAGGGTCTAGGGTTTGGGGTTTAGGGCACAGGGTTTGGGGTTTGGGGTTTAGGGCACAGGGTTTGGGGTTTAGGGTTTAGGGCACAGGGTTTGGAGTTTAGGGTTTGGGGTTTGGGGTTTGGGGTGGGGTGTTGGGGTTGGGGTTTTTAGGCGCGGCAGGTGGCGCAATCAGCGTACGCCCCTGAATGAAGCTAGACGCCCCTAACCTTCAGGGGAAAGCAACGGTCCCATGAACCACACAGAAGGCAGAAAGTAACAAAGGCCAAAGCAGACTTGGTTGCCATTTGGGATATCTATTATTTCCTTTTCCGTGTCGATTTCCCTAAACCCTAAAACCTAAACCCTAAACCCTAAACCCTAAGCCTAAGCCCTTATCTCATTTGTTCAAAGGGCCTAAAAGCCAGAACCGCTGGAGCCCAATTATCAACTTGGCCTGCCCACCGTTGAGGTTTGGAGCTTTGCGGTTTAGGGTTTAGGGTTTAGGGCTCGTGAGTAACTTGTATCATTGAGCCCCATAGGAGTTGCGAAAGGGCACCAGGCACCCCAAAGCAACTTCGATTTTGGGATTCGAGGCTAAGATTCAGGACTTGGGGTGGGGGGTGGGGATGTTCTCCCATACTAACAGTCCTTAATCGGGATTCTACTAGTCGCAGGCACCATAATTCTGTGAGTAGAAGGCAGAACATCCCAAGGTGCGGGGGTTTTAGGTCTAGCGTGGCCCTAAACCCTAAACCCTAAACCCTAAACCCTAAACCCTAAACCCTAAACCCTAAACCCTAAACCCTAAACCCTAAACCCTAAACCCTAAGCCCTAAGCCCTAAGCCCTAAGCCCTATAGCCCTAAGCCCTAAACCCTAAACCCTAAACCCTAAACCCTAAACCCTGCCCGGGGGCCCAACCCTATGAGGCCTCCGCGCGATCCTTTCAGCGAGGACACCCCGCCGGCCCTTCTCTGGGCCGTGGGGCACCTAAGAGTTCAGAGTTTGTGGGGTTTAGGGTTTAGGGTTTAGGGTTTTTTAGGGTTTAGGGTTTAGGGTTTGGGGTTCCCTAAACCCTTATAAACCCTCAAGGGTATGAGCGCAGCCATGTTGCCGACGACCTCTTTGCCGTTGGCCGTGCTTGGCTCCGGCGAGCCCTCGACGGCTCACTGTCATCAGAATTGTCTGCTGAGACAGAGATCATCGTCAACTTCAGGAACAGCTTGAACAACCCCGCGGGGTATTGCAGTGTCCTGGACCAGCAGAAGCCGACGCACACATCCTGGCCGCACTGGCCACGCCTGGACAGCGCTGGACAAGTGCGAAATCTCGCCGCTCTCAAGGCAGCTTGGCCAAAGTTGATTCTGAAGTTGCGTTCTTGTGGCTGAAACAAGAAAACTATACAGGAGCGGGCGCTTCAAAGCGATCCATCATACGGCTGAAAGCGGTTCCGGCGGCGCAATCGTACTGGCGCGAAAAGCACCTCCCCCACCCCCCCTAGGGAGTAGGGAGTAGTGGGGCGGATTGGGTTATATACCCCCTTGAACCCCACTCCCAAAAAAGAACCGCATAACTCATTGCGGCTTACGGCTTAGGGCTTATTAGAGTTTAGGATTTCGAGTTATCATGGAACTAAGCACCCCAAACCCTAACTACAGTGATGATAATACTCTCCCCACCTGGCCTAAACCCGAAGCCCTAAACCCGAAGCCCTCAACGCTGATGGGGCGGGGCGTTTGGGGGTTGAGCGGCTCAGGTTTTAGGATCTCGGGTTGCGGGGTTTAGGGTTTCGGGTTAGGGTTTATTTAGGGTTTGGGTTTAGGGCCCGGGGTTTAGGGTTTAGGGTTTTGGGTTTAGGGTTTAGGGTTTA
Organism: Symbiodinium natans; assembly: GCA_905221605.1. NCBI lineage: Eukaryota > Dinophyceae > Suessiales > Symbiodiniaceae > Symbiodinium > Symbiodinium natans. The sequence goes on from CAJNDS010000067.1 coordinate 149,751, forward strand.
GGGTTTGGGTGGTAGGGCTCGGGGGTTAGGCTTATTTACGGGTTTGGATAAGGGCTTGGCGCTTTTTGGTTGCGGATTTGGGGCGCTGCCTTCAGCTCTATGACACCTTACCCCCCCCCCCCCCCCCCCCGAACCCAGAAGCTCTTCGTTGAATGGGTACAATCCCTGGGTTTTGGAGTCTATACTTTGACACTGTTTTTGGTTCTGGGTTCCTATGATAGCTACTTATACCTCAAAAATATATACTTTAATTCCAGGGTCTACTCCAAAGCAGGGATCCCTGAGGCAGATATCTGGCACGATGGGTTGAGGGTTTGGGGCACTAATCCGAAACCCTAAACCCCTGAAGCACAAGGAGCCTCCGCAGCCTAAACCCCCCAAGCCCCCCGACTCCTGGACCCTAAGCCCCCGGTTTAGGATTTAGGGTTTGAGGGTTTAGGGTTTAAACTCCCAACCCAAATGAAACCCTCACCCCTAAATCCCGAAACCCTAAAGCCGTAATCCCAAAACCACCCCGTCAACCCTAAGACCCTGAACCCCACAACCCACGAACCCTTGCGTTTGCTCAAATTCAATAGTCCTTATTACAGGACCACCCCTCCCCTAAAAAAACAAAGAAACACCTCAACGCTACAAACCCCGATAAGCTGAGTCATAACCCCTATAAAGCCCTAAAGAGGTACCCTAGAACCCTGCGTACAAAACCCTACAAAGCCCTAAAACCCGATCAACCCAGTAAAACACCCTAAGCCCTGAACCCCACACCCCAAACCCTAAACCCCAAACTCCAAACCCTAAACCCCAAACCCCAAACCCCAAGCCCAAACCCTAAAAACCTTACCCTAAACCCTAAACCCCAAACCCTAAACCCCAAACCCTAAACCCTAAACCCAACCCCAAACTCCAAACCCTAAACCCTAAACCCTAAACCCTAAACCCTGAGGTGGACATCGGCCTCCTCTGCGCGGCCCTGTCGGTGATCCTGTGCATCGCTGCCTTTGCGGCCGGCACGCCGCAGGCATGCGGAGGTTTAGGGTTCAGGGTTTAGGGTTTGAGGTGTCGGGTTTAGGGTTTGGGGTTTAGGGTTTAGCGTTTAGGGTTTAGGGTTTCGGGTTTAGGGTTTAGGCTTTTTGCGGGGGTTAGGTTCAGGGCTTGACGGTTTTGGGGGCTTAGGGCTAGGGTTTAGGGCTTAAGGCTGTTTGGGGTTTGGGGCATAAGGCTTTTGGGGTTAGGGTTTGGGGTCGAGGGGGGGCTTCGGGGTCTAAGGTCTGATTTAGCGTTCGGTGAGCTCTTGTGTAAACTTTGTGTGTCCTTTGCTTCCAGGGACCTCATATTTCCAGGGCTCATCTCTCATGGACCGTACCTAAGCTGTTTTATTTAGTAACACAATAACAATTGCAGCGTATGCATCCAGTTAAGACGAAACGTAACCTAGCAAAAGCAGCTTCTTGAAGTTTCTAAGGTAGCTATATGGGCCCGTACCTCCTGAATTGGTTTTGAAGTATGGGCCTTTTGGCTTTATAGGGTATATAATAAGGGATATATAAGGCCAATTTTGAGGGTTCGTGGAAATAGACAGAAACTCGATAGTTCAGAGACGTGCGCTGCTTTTATCCTTATTAGTGATGGGAACCCCAAGAAGGGTGCCCCTGTTTTCGGAAACCCCCTATACAAAAGGGCCTTTCTTAAACCCTAAACCCTGCCATGGGAGCGAGCACATCACAGACGAAGCATAGGGTTTAGGGTTTAGGTTTTAGGGTTTAGGTTTTAGGGTTTAGGGTTTAAGGTTTAGGGTTTAGGGTTTAGGGTTTAGGGTCCGACTCTGGAGCAGTGCATTGGTCAGGATGGGCAATCTTGGGGTGTAGTAGGCCGGGCAAAGGTTAGGCCCTAAATCCCAAGACCCCCCTAAACCCTAACCCGCCCTCAATGCCCCAATAGTGTGGGGGGAAAGGACCCTTAAACCTAAACCCTAAACCCCAAAGCCCTAAACCCTAAACCCTGAACCCTGGCAAGGTTGATTCGACATCGTTCAAGGACCGCCGAGTGGCAAGAGTGCACGAACTGGGCCTGAACCCTAAGCCCCGAACCCTCTTTACACGGGTTTAGGGTTGAGGGTTTTGGGTTTTGGGTTTAGGTCTACTATTTGCTCAAGACTTCCCCCTCGCTAAGAAAGTAGGCTTCCTCATCAGCGCAATCTGCGGATGGTTATTATTTATTTTTGGGTGGCTCTTAAGCAAATCGTAGTTCAGACTTCCTGAAATGTGGGTTTTCTATAATAGGACTCTGAGGAACTGAATGGGGTAAGCACAAGCGCCTCTTCGGAACCACGAAAAGGCCACATTGAACAGCACCGACCAAGCCTACCGAGATGCTGGGTGCGTCCGGGTAGACGCAGGAGACTACTGACGCACTGGAACCCGACTCATTTGGCGATCGCCTGGTACTCGGCGGGCTTCAGGGTATGAGGTTCGTGGTTTTGGGTTGACATTGAAGGGTTTGGCGCGCAAAGTCGTGCCAAGCTAGGACGAGAATTCAGGGGCTCCCGATACACAGGTCGTGCAGAATGAAGATCACTATAGGGTTTAGGGTTCAGGGTTTCGGGTTTAGGGTTTAGGTTTAGGGTTTAGGGTTTAGGGTTTAGGGTTTAGGGTTTAGGGCCTTGTAGACTACACTGAAGCCCCAGCCCCGCTCTTCTCCCTTTGGTCGTGGCACAGTGCTCCAGTTGAAGGTGGGGTTCGAATTTCGGTGGAGAGTGGGGGTCTTGGGGCGCATAGTGCTTGCAAGCTCCAGGGTCCTCAGCCATCTGCATGTATGGGACTCTCCGAAGTTGTTCGGCCGACCTTAGCCATACCAAGGGCAGCTCGTTTCAAAAGTTAGGGTTTTTTGGGTTTCGGGTTTAGGGTTTAGAGTTTAGGGTTGAGGGCTTAGGGTTTAGGATTTAGGGTTTAGGATGTAGGGTTTAGGGTCACTTGAGCTCAGGGCTAGTAGAAGTTGCGTGCGGCGCGAGTGTCTTCCACAAGGTCTTAGTCGCCAAGTCGAATTTGAATGGATGCTTCAGACGCATGTGTCATGATGTCCAAGCCACGCACCAAGCTCTCCAGTACCCAGTCACATCTTACCCTAAACCCCAAACCCCCCAGACCCTGGACCCTAAATCCTCCAATATACACACAAGCATAAGAGATGCTTCTCCTAACCCTGAACCCCTCGACTCCAAACCCTAAACCCTAAACCCTAAACCCTAAACCCTAAACCCTAAACCCTAAACCCTAAACCCTAAACCCTAAACCCTAAACTCTAAACCCCAAACCCTGCTTCTACCGCGAGGTCTCTGGTACCGCGCCCGCGTGGTTATTGTGATGGTTCTGTCCTGGTCTCAGGGAACTGGCGGCAGTCTTCTGACTCTTGATGAGGGTTTAGGGCTTAGCCTTGCCCATCTCCGACTGATTGAGAGGAATCCCTCAAGACATTCGACCCTAAACCCTAAACCCTAAACCCTAAACCATAAACCCTGAACCCTAACCCTCAACCCTAAACCCTAAACCCTAAACCCTAAACCCTAAACCCTAAACCCTAAACCCTACACCCTAAACCCTAAACCCTAAACGGCCCTAAACCTTAAACGGCCCTAAACCCAAGTTTGAGGGAAAGCCTCTGCGGCCCTAAGATTGAGCGCTAATAGACTAAGGCTACGAAGTGCAGAGGGACGACTCCTAGGGCTGCAGGACAGCTATAGACTTGTTTAGGGTTTAGGGTTTGGGGTAGTTTTATTCTCTGGAGTCCGAAAGTCCTCAACCGCAGCAGCCCACAGCGGCCTATGCACCCTCCTCCCGGCGGCAAGCAAATCCTAATTGTTGTAAGGCTACCTGGGACCCGGAGTAGGCCCTTACTCCCTTTTTGAGGGGTTTAGTGTTTAGGGTTTAGGGTTTGGGGTTCGCGTTTAATTAATTAGGGCTACAACGACCCGGAGTAATTAGGCCCTTATTCCCAGGTTTCTCGTGGCTCTAGCTCCTGGGTTGAAGGTTAGGGGCTTCACGGAGTGTAGGGTTAAGGGTTTAGTTTAGGGTTTAGGGTTTAGGGTTTAGGATTTCGGGGATTCAGGTTTTAGGGTTTAGGGGCGTAGCCTAGGCTACAACACCTCTCACAAAGCCGTTTACGAAAGGCAAGCAATGAACAGGCGAAGGTCTTGGTGCAAAGTTGCCCTAAACCCTAGACCCTAAACCCTAGACCCTAAACCCTAAACCCTAAACCCTGAACCCTGAACCCTACACCCTGTTAGACGCGTGTCGAGGTCGGCCCTGGGTGGCGGATTGCTCAACGTGTGGCCCGTAGGGGGCGCTCCTCCGGGGCGCCGTTTTTTTGTTGTTTTGTTTTTTGTTTGTCTTTTCTTGTTTTGGAGGGGGGGGGGGGGGGGGGGGTGTGAGGGTTTAGGGTTTAGGGTTTAGGGTTTAGGGTTAGGGTTTTTCTGTAGGCCGTATAGCGATTTGGGTTTAGGGTTCAGGGTTGAGAGGGATGTAGGGATTTGGGGTTTGGGGCCTAGCTTGTTGTGAATGGATTTAGGGTTAATAGGTCTGTGGGATTTACAAAGGAACATGTGATCTGAGGGTGTTGAGGCATCAAGGGGAGGGCTTTGGAGGTCTGAAGGATGATGTTGCGCGCTTGGGGCTTAGGGTTTAGGGTTTCAGGGTTTGGGGTTTAGGGTTTAGGGTTTAGGGTTTAGGGTTCCGGGTTCAGGGTGGATGTCGTTGAGGCTTTCCGACAATTCGGGGTGCCCAGTCTGCTTTCTCTGAGAGGTCAGGATGATTGTGCTTTTGGGGGGTTTAGGGTTTAGGGTTTAGGGTTTAGGGTTTAGGGTTTAGGGTTTACGGTTTAGGGTTTAGTGTCAGGGGTACCCTTTGTCCTTGTTTGTTTAAACGGTCATCTTGTGCGTTCGTGCTCCTACTGTTGCTTCGTAGGGAATGGCATGGGGGAATGAGGGGCCTAGATATACCCTATAAGGCTTAAATAGGGTACCTCATTCCCTCATTCCCGCAGAGCCGACAGCAAGTGTTGCGGGCTGGCTCTGGACGCTGTTCCAGTTTGACCCTGTTAAGATTTAGGGTTTAGGGTGTGTAAACCTTAAAGGGTGTATCTAGGCCCCTCATTCCCCCATGCCATTCCATACGAAGCAACCGTAAGAACAAGGAACACGAACGCACAAGATGGCCTTTTAGACAAACAGGCAAAGGGTACCCCTGGCACTAAACCCTA
>CAJNDS010000067.1:157500-240591 GCA_905221605.1 Symbiodinium natans
CAGATCCGCTTCGGGTGCGCGGGCGCGGGATCTCGATGGCAGAGGAGCCGATGTCCTAGCAGCTTCCGTTGGACACTGGCGACTTCAACTGTGAGGGATTTCCAGAGCTCATGGCTGCAACAGAACATGAAATCCGAAAGACTTGCAAGGATGGACTTGAAGAGCACGTCCCCTGCAATCGCTTCCCTCTTGGGGGGCTCCGTCAAATTCCTCCGTCGCCCCGCTCCCCCATCCTTGCGGTAGTGGCACTTCTCAAAGCGGATGGAACGCACGGCAACCTCAGGCGGATATTACAGTTTCGGGGAGGTCCAGAGCACCCATCTTGAAAAGTGAACACGAAGTCCTTCTGCTGAATACAAAGCCGTACAGCATCCGTACAGCCATACAGGCTTCGGGCTTCGGGATCAGATTCGGGGCTCATCTTGTTGCATGATGCTGGGAAAGGTCCCTGGCGTAAGCACGCTCCCGAGCTTCGGCGATGCCTCCATTGGCCACGGCAGTGACGGCCTGGAGGGGACGGGGTGTGCAAGTGTCAGGTCAGGGTCGAGCGAGCAGGATTTGAAAATCTGAGATACGTGTTGAAATTCTGTGGCCATGCTTGGATTCAGGACTTGCGTGGCGACATGGGCACAAGGTCCCTGACCCACTAAGGCCCTACGAAACGTAAATGCCCAGGAAGTTCTGAAGCAAGTAAGAAAGCCGCACCTAGGCCCGCGTTCCGTGTGTTCCAAGATTCGGGCAAGGACCCGCCCGCCGGAGGTGACCACTGAGGTGGGCTTCGTGACGCCTGCAAGCAAGGCTGTGCAAAGAAGTTGAAGACATGCCATTAATTTTGCTTCTGGAGCCTTCCACTCTGCTTCTTCGCTCAGCCAGTTTCGAGTCGAGCAGCGTCGAGCTGTTCGAGAATGAGAGAATGTGAGAATTCTGACAAAGCATCCCCACCACATTCAGAACTCTACAAGTACTTCCTTTTGTAATCTTTTCGTCAAGACTGTGGGAACCCTTGGGCGGCAGTGGCGCCCTAGCAAGCAGCAAAGGGTCCAATCGTGCTCCTGCTGCTGACGAGGAAGAGGAAGAGGAGGGCGTTTATGATGGTGAAAATGGGGTGGGGATGGTCATGATGGTGAGGATGGCGGCGGTGGTGGTGCTGGCGATGACGGTGGTGATGGTGAGGCTGCAGAGGTGGCTGTGGTGGCTGTGGTGCCGGCGACACGTCTGCACGCTCAGCCGGACCCTGGATTCTTCCGACAACCCCCTACTCCCTACAACACTCTACAAAAAGGAATGAACCGACGTCGCCCGATGCCTCGCGTCATCATGCGGTGGTGCAGCATGCGCTGCAGGGCCTGCAGCGCTTGCGAGGAGTTCTGGACATCTCCAAGATGAATCAACGCCCCCCGCAAGCAACCCCGCAACCTTTTCAGTTCCCGCTCAGTTCCCGCTCAGTTCGTCTCAGCTCCAGGCACCGGATCCACCATTGGCCGACAGCTGCAGGCTGGTGTTGTCCACCTGAGTTCACTTTCTCGAACTTCGAACCCGGACACCCCCCATCACACGCACACACACACACACACACACACACACACACACAGCCTCATTAAGCCTGTTGCTGGCTTCGTCCCGGCGTGGAAGATCGTGACGCCCGGGACGATACAGGCGCGCTCGAGGCCAGAGATCTGGGACGTGCTTTAAGAAAGGGGGTAGCAAGGAGAGGGTGGCAAAATGTGGCCAAGGCTTAGGTCCGGGGCTTTTGGGACGTCTTTTGGCTGTTTCGCCAAGATTCCCCAAGTCTTGTTCAAGCTGTTTCATCAGCTCTTGGAATTCCATGTGCCAAGGTTTCCAGGTATACCTAGGTACTGTGATGTGCTGAGGTGACGAAGCGGTCGAACATCTTGCCTTCAGCCACGTGAAACGGGTGTCCTTTGTGACTGCTCCTTTGAGGAGGTCAGATCCCTTAAGCCTTGCAACCTGAGCCTGAGCCGTGTGCTCGGTAGCCCTTCTCGAAGCTCTCGGGGTATCCACCTGCATTGAGACTTGAAGATTCTGAAGACTCTCTCATGCAGCACGCTTTGTCTGAGCACCCCAAGGGGCATAAGGGCCCCCCCCCCCCCCCGAAGAGCGTCTCTGGGTGCGCGGGCCGCTGGCCATGGTCACGGAGACGGCGCAGGTGTTCTGAGGTGCGCTGCGGAGTCGGGAGTTTTTTGTTTGCTGTTGGGAAACCCTTGGGCGGGGGGTTTCATCTCTGCTTGGGGGTGGTGAGATGTGGCTGCATTTTGGGCATATTCGGGGTTTTTTGGGGTCGGCAAGTTCACAAGCCATGCTATTGGACCCTGAATCCGAACCTTAGTCATGTCGCCTCGGAAACACCGATGGCGGTATCAGGGTTCACAAGCTCCCCTTGGGCGCAGGAGTTGAGCACGTGGTAGAGATCCTGGGTGAAGGCACGGGCGGCTTCGTCGCAGGGAAATTTTACTTCAGAGTATCTTGGGCATTTTGGGGCCTGAGGGGTTTGGCCGAACGGGGGGCATACTGGACCAAACATGCTTACAAACAAGCGCAAGACGCCTTGCGTGATAAATTGGCTGACTGGGCCGCTGGCGCACTCCAGCAGAGGCAAAACCTTAGAGAGGTCACGGCGTAGGCAGCTCATCTCGGAGTCATATGCCCCACAGTTCAAATGATTAGCTCTCGCAATCTGAAGGAGCGGCAAGAGCGTCCCTCGAACCGCTCCCCTCAACCCATCCCAAGATTTTCTCAACTTTTCGCGTCTTCCATTTGCTTTGCTGAGGCACTCTGCCCCGGCCCTATTCGGATTGTGGCTGATTTGCGTTTGTGTGAGTTTTGGGTAGTTTGAAGCATTTTGGAATTTGGTCCAGTTGGCAAGTGGCTCAAGTGGCTTTCTCTGAACGTGGCCGAGAGAAAATGTCTGAAAATGTCCACGAACTCTTTATCTCAAGCTCCCTTCTGGCCATATTTCACAACCCTGCCAAGACACCAAGCTTTCAGTCCGGGAAACACCCCCAAAAAAAACAAAAAGGCCCTGGAAGCGACCCTGAAGTTCCAAGTCACGGAAACCCTGCGACCCCAAGCCAACCAAGCTGGGGCTTCCGGCGGCCTGCGTCTCAGGATCTCCGAAGCGGCAATTGAACTCAATGACCTGCGCACAAGGAAAGCTGCGCCTTTTGGAGAGGCTTAGCAGTTTGAAACATCTGAAGCCTTCCAGGATTCTGGGCTATGAGCGATGGCCTTCTTGAGCCCGTGGCCAAGGTTTGCAGCAACTTGCTAAACTACGACAAGGCTCTTGAATGCTCTTGATTCAAGAGCGCCTGCAACGCCCGGCGCACGGGGCTCTCCGATGCTCTCTGCACCCTGTGCTGCACCCCGTGGGAGGAACGGCTCGCCTTCGGCCCGTTTGCGGTGATCATGAGGCCCGCGAAGAGGCAGCCAATGAAGGGTTTGCCTGACTGGAGGATGAAATTGGAGGAGGGCGAGGGGTCGGAGAGGGCCTAACCGCGGCCTCCCAAACAAAGAAGGCAAAACAAAACCCCGAGGACCCATGAGGACAAATGAGCCGAAAGGGTGAGATGCCCCCACGGGCACACCTCGTGGCAACTACGTTCTGGCTAAGGGCTCTGCTCTAAGCACCTCTAAGCACCTCCAAGCACCTCAGGAATCTTTGCTGAATTTCCTTTCCGGCCTTCCGCTCTCAGCCCATCGATGGTCGGCATCAGGATCTCCGTCCTGCCCCCAAAAGCTAGATGCGGGACTTTTGCGCATGCTTCACATCACTTCAAAGCTCCACCCATGCCCCAAACAACACTGAAACTCCAGGACTCAATGACTCCAGATCACTCCCCATCCTGATCTGCTCCAGCATCTCAGGTTTAACAACCTTTGCTGAAGGCTGCGGCGCACGGAGCTGACACTCAGGATTTGGAACTCCGGTTTCTGGATCTCTGCGAAAGCGTCCTTTAGGAAAACGTGGGCTTACACTTTGGATTCTCCCAGATTCAAGCTGTACGAGCCCCAACATCTTTTTTGGGAGCGCTGCGGGAGTAGGAGCGAAGGCGCCCATCCCGCCTCATCCAAGGAGCTGTCTTGGAGGATCATGTTGGGGGGCAGTCTGTTACTGCGTAGCAAAGAACGGCATGAGGGCTTGAGGGCTACCGCGAAGCATCCTGGGATGGCTGCAGCAGCCACGAACAGCCATGCTGAAGAGCCATGATGCCAGGCCATGCTGCAACCTGCCTGTGTTGGGTCCGCGGTCGCAGTCGAAGACACGCTTGTGGTCCTGTTGGGCCGTGGGGCTGTGTTGCCCGGGATTTCTCTTTGCAGGGTATTTGGATTGCCTCATCTGCCCTAAAAAAAATGAAGGGATCATTGTTGCCTTTAAAACCTTTGCATACTGGAATCGGTCACTTTCTGCCAAATCCTGTGGTACCTCCCACGGAGGCCTCCCCATTAAGTCCTACCCAACGAGCCGGGGGCCTCCTGTAAGCCTCCCCTTAAAGAGCTTCACCGGTATCCTTCTCCCCTGGAGGAAGCAACACTTGCAGCTGCACAAGGTGCAGGGACAACCTGGGCACAAACCTGCACCTAAAGGACGCGCGCACGCGCACGCACGCAACTTCGAGTTCCGATGGCCCCCCCCCCCTCCCCCCCCAAAGTCTCGTCAACCCAGTCCTAGACGCAAAGACCCGAAGCCACGGCCCCGAAAGAAGAAACCAACACCTCAAACTCCTCCCCGCCCACAACCCCTCCCCCCCACCCGCAAACAAAAAGAAATAACGAACCCACGACCCAATCTGGACGGCCAACTGGAATCTTGAGTCACTTAAGCCTTATGAGCGTCCTGGGCCGGCGGCAGCACCGCGATGCGCTTGCCATCGCAAAGCGCAAGGATGGAACACTCAGGCCTCGGAGCGCAAGACGAGGTGCAAACCGAATGTGGTTCCAAGATCCAGGTCTTCCAGGGTTTTTCTGGGTTGTGGAGTCTAACCTCAAGGCCTAATCCACTAGTTCATGAAATCAGGGGGGGCGAAGATGTGGAGGGGGGTTCATTTGGCATGGCCCGCAGAGGGTCTGGCCCAAACATCCGCTCTTCCAGGACAACTTCGGCACCTCGCTTCAGGACGCGGCAACTAAGCGAAGCGGCTTAGGGCAGACCTGACAAAGCAGGCTCGAGGATGTCACTTGCGCCTGAAAGCATCGGAGCTGAGACCGATCGACTCCGATAGATCATTCCTTCGAACCGTGGCCCCTACCTGCGTCGCCAAACTTCTTCGCTTCCAAGCACCTGGAAGGGGCGCGGGAAGTTTGCACCTGTTTAGGAAGTTGAGGAGGCAGTCGAGGCCCCGTGAGGACTTGACCACAGACTGGGCAGCCCAGCCCGGGCACCAGGATCACTCCCTCTTCGAAGGCTCCCTCTTCGAAGGCTTTCTTTGCAAAGTGCCACCCAACACCCCAAATCGAGAAGACCCTGAGAAAGCAACCCCCCCCTTCCCTCCCCCCCTCCCCCTCCTCCCCCCCCCCAAAAAAGAAAAGACACTCGGCGCCGCGCTCGCGCACGGCAGCCTTGGCCTCTTCGGGAGTCTCCGGCACAACCTGAGCCAACAGCTCCCCAGCCCCCCCCCCCCCATAGATGGAGGGAGATAGAGACCTGCCTTCTTCAAGGGGCTCTCGGGGCTTTCCGGAAAGTCTCGGAGTCTCGGGTGTTTAATTGCAGGACAGACACCATTTTCAACTTTCGAGCATTCCTGAGACAAAAGAACTCAATCCAGAGTTGGTCTTCTGAGCATCGGACCACACCTTTTCCGGCTGCGAGGCCGCTCGCCTTGCCCGAGGATTCTTTTCTGTCTCAGATTCTATTCAGAGCGCCAGTTTTGACCTCTCAGGAAAACATTGTTGGCGATTTGGGGTTCCGGAGCGGACCCGCCGACATGTCAGCGGAAAACCTCAATTCAGTCATGCCTTCACGACCACATCAAAGGGCACGGAGTCGATGTACTTCAGCGCGGCTTCCAGGCCGCCATTTTCTGGGAGCCAGGCTGCGTTTGGGCATTTTGTGAAGCCCAGACTACTGGCAGAGAAACAAACTGCGGAGCAGAGTAGAGCCACAGAAGTTTTCAAATGTCGACAAGGGTTTCGAGAAGCCTTTAGCAATCCACCCTCAAGTTGTAGTAAAGAGATCCCAAGGCCCTTCTGCCCTCAATTGGGGATGCCCCCAGCACGTCGTGGGCCCGCACGGGCGGAGAAGGTCTGATACTCGGCCGTGGGGATGTTGTGGCGCTTCATGAAATCCTGGGAGTGGTTTTTACGGGGCGGGCGGGGGTTTTTACAGTTTGGATGAGTTTGGGATTGGTTGGGGGAGGGGGGGGGGGGGGGGGGGGTCGGTGGTCACAGGCAGGTGGTATCGTTCGAATGGGAGGAACACGGCATCAGCTGCCATTCGTCATAAGCCAGTGCTGTCGATACACCGATCAACAGAATCCTGCACCCAGGATGTTTGAGAGTACTATCATACTCCGGCTGGCTATGAAACACCAATGTTCGCCAGAATCATAGCTTGAACTGCGCTAGATACCACAAGCATCACCGCCTTAAGGCGTTAAATTTTCAAAGAAGCCGCATCCGTCTTCAAACGAGCACGCGGGAGCACCCGGAGGCCCAGAACCAAAGGAAACACCCAAGAGCCTGAACCAAGCTAAGGCCAGCCCCTTGTAACAGCTTGAGCCCGGAGTCCCAAACTAGGCGCGGACTTCGTTCCCGCAAAATTGGTCACAGAAGTCAGATCCCGAAAGGTCCCCCGACATGCAGAGCAGGGGAGAGGGGGGCCTTGGCAAAGGCCTTGGATGCCTCAATCTGTGCCGCCGCTTTGCTGGGCCCGAAGACCGGGATATCCTGTGGCGAGTCTAACGAGACTCGGCGATTCTCAGAATTCAAAATTTAAGTCTCTCTTGTGTTATAACGACGATAGAACATCTCGGTTTCCAGTCTCGAGAAGTCTCAAGTTTTCATCCCCCGGCCTCGGCACGTAGCTGGTCCGCAAGGCCATCAGCGAGCATCTGCCTCGCAAAAGCATGGCTTTGCCTAACGACACTGAGTCCTGAAGTTTGAGCCACTTTCTTCGCACAACTTCAAGCCATAAAACCCCGCACCTTCAAAGACCCCTGCTTTTGTGGTAACGAGGCATGTTTCTGAAGCAGCAGCACGAGTCTGCCGCCTCTTCAGGTGTAATCATTCGAGAGCATTCGAGAACATTCGATAGCCTGCGATTGGCCTTATCAATCCCAAGACAGTCTCTTCGGCCCAGCGGCTCTGGTCCAACCACGACCAGGCCGACGTCATACTGACCTGCCAGATGACGCATCGCATTAGGCTCGAAGCTACATGTGCTTGTAATATGAAAACCTCTACTTTCACTGCAGTCTAGAAGGAAAACCTTTATTCTCTCTTTGATAGAGCCAATACGTTTCCTTGATCTTGATGGTGAAATACATAGTTTTTAGAGAAAAATCCTGCAAAACAAAATGCTCGCATGGCGGGTTTGTGATGGATTCCTATGTTGTTGATGCAAGCTCTCTTCATGGCATCATCTTCCTTACAAAATTTGCACGAGCTGGCAGGCCAATGGGGGTCTCCCATTTTGCAGACACAATGTTCTTAAATACAAGTCCTCTTCACGGGATGATCGTCCTTGCAAAGCAAGTTTGCACGGTGTTTCAAAATTAAGAGAGGAAAAAAACAAGGCGGGTGGGTTGCGGGGCGCAATCCCACACCCCCCCCCCCCCCGCCAAAAGAACGATGGCATGATGAGTTTGGAAAGGATTCGTATGTTTTCAGTGCAAGTTCTTTGCGTGGCATGATCTTCGTTACCAAACGCCGCTTGAAAGGACATGAAGGACGGCGGGGCTGGCGGGTTTGCAAAGGATTCGGATGTCTTTAAAGAAACTTTTATTCATTCATGGCATGTGTTTATCTTGCCCGATATCGCCCCGAAGCCATGTAAGCTCCTGGACCTGAGCACAACCCCAAAATCCTCCAAACCCTTCCAGGGCAGCGGCGGCAAAAGCTGATGACCTCCTCGAACTTCGGGGCCTGGAGAACTTGGACAAGTTGGACCAAGCTTCTCCAGAAGCCAGTGCTGCTTACAACCGGGCACTCGTGGCTCTGTTTTCCCCGGCATGGGCGCATCGGGCTTGATTGCAATTTGCAACCAACGCAGGGCTTTGCTGCATGGTTGATTTGCTGCAGCCAAGGCGAGGTCAAGGGGCATTGAGAAAGAAGTGATTAGAAGCGATCGTGGAATGCTGAGCAACTTGATGCAGTGCAGCCAGCCAATCACCGGCACACTGAGAGGTCCTCTGCAGAAGAGCAAGTGGCTGGTTCTTCCCTATGCTCCTTTACAGCCTTGGGCTCGGCACAGCAACGAGCGTGAAAGTCTGACCTTTCAACCCTCAACATAACAAGAAGCCTGCTGCTGAAACACTGTGGCACACGGTTGAACAGGAACACAGTTGAAATCCTGAAGCCTCAATGCCTCAACCCTGAGAGCTCCTATGCTGTGACCTTGCAATCGACTTGGCCGATGCGGTCCCAGAAAACCACCTTGCAGGCACTTCGGCACTTCTCCAAGCGGTTGCAGCTTGCTGCCAAGGGTCGAGTGGGATCTGCTGGCCGGCTCGGGGGTGTTTACATGTGTTTCGGTGTCCCTCCAGAAGTAAATCCGCAAAAAAGGCACTGTGCGGCTACATGCCCCCGCGGAGCCTTACCATCTTCGCGCACGGCGGCGAAGCCCTCGCTGCCGCCCTCGATCACCTGGATGTTGGTTAGGTCCTCCACGACAGCTCGATGCACCGGATGCACTGGCATGTCCGCTTGTGGTGTGGCCCTCGTGGCTAGGCCACAGAAACTCAGGTTTAGATCATGCAGAACAGCTATGCTGACACGTTTTAGTAACGTTCTGCCTCTGCCTGAAACAACGCTACATGGTGGCTCGACTTAAACCGTCCGTAACGCGGTCGCTGCTGGCTCCGTAGTTGCCTTGACAAGGAGCGATTGAAGAGGCATTCAGTACCAGGCTTACGCTTTCATAGGTGTTTCGGGAACCCACAAGAACATCTGGGCATCTGTGAAGGACTCTCCGCCCGGATTCCCTGCACCCCACTGCCTTCGCTTCGCCCAGGTTCTGGAGCCAAACCAGCTTCAATGCTTCAATGAGTCCCCTCCCCCCCCTCTCCCTCCCCTCCTGCCCTCCCCCTCCCCCCCAAAAAGAACACAGAAAAAAGAGAAGGAATCACCCGAGCCATCTTACCCCGAAGCCCAGGTGCGGTCTCCCCAGCTCACCACAGTTCCATCTGACCTCACAGCCGAGAAGGCCGCAAACGAGCCAGCCACGAACTGCACGCCCTGCGCGATGCCAGGAGACTTGCGGGAGTTGTTGGAGCTGTTTGAGGTTCGGGCTGGGCGGCTCCCAAGCCCCCTCGTCTCCTTTGAATGACAGCTCAAGAGCGGGGGGCGGGAGGTCAGGGCCTGCCACTGGGCTGAAGGCTCACCAGTAGCCATTCGCCGTCGGGTTGCTGCAATAAAGATAATCGAAAGGAGTCTAGGACAGGACCATCTTTCTGCAACCCCCAGTCCAGCCATTCAGCATCCTTCAAACCTCACCAGAAAACATTGTTTGGCTCTTGGAAAGTTCAGAGAGCCTTCAGCGCGTCGTTGGTCATGCCCTGCGCCGCAAGATGTGCACCCCAACCGGTCACCTTCGCCGAATTTGACTCCGTTCTTAGCAAACCGTTCTCTGTTCTGACAATCATCCTTCAAACAACGGGCAAGGCAGCTTTGCTCATTGCCCCCAGCAGGGGAAGGTTCGAAGGAGTCTGAGCTCGAAGTTCTGTGCAGTCTGGTCACGTGCAGCGCATGCGCAGTGCAGGGAACATGCAGAACTAAGACACTCCCTGGCATACAGTCAGGCCAGCAAGCAGCTAGTGGCCGTATCGTGCAAGAAGATGTGGCATCTTGCATGAACGTCTTGCGTTGGTGTGGTGTGTTGGGTGTATTTGTGGCATAGCTGTTTGAGGAAGGTTGTGCCTGGGTTCAGCTCAGGGGACTTATGTTCAAATGCAGTCGAATCAAAAACCAATCGGCGAGCGATTTAGAGTGTTTGAGGGAGTTGCTTTTTGGAAGGGGGTGAGACATTGTCAATTCTAAGCCTTGGCCTCTATAGCCCATGCGAAGACGAAAGAGTGAAAGAGTGAACTGCCGAACGCTCGGCCAAGGCTTCGCAGCCCCGAGCGGTCAAAAAGAGATCAAAGAGCGGAGCTATTGGCGACCCTGACCGACAAGGTAGTTCCGCATCCTTTTTCAAGCGCACCATCTTTGACCCTAGGCCCAGAGCCCCTTGTTTACCTATTTTACCTTCATGCATTCAGAGACCCGGAGCCCCCTTTCAAGCCTGGGAGGCCTCAGTCTTAAACGTAACAAGTCACTGGAGAAAGATTGGCCGGGATTGGCAATGAGTCAGCATCATTCAGCGCTGTTGGGGCTGCTCTCTGCCTTCCTTTACTTCCTTTACTTCCTTTACTCCACTGATTGTGTCAGACTGTGGGATCCCATCCGCCACCCAAGGAGCGTGGAGATGTTTGCTGTCTTCCTGGGCTACCCCGGCTGCATCGCAGATGCCACCGTTTGCCTAGACCCGCCCCAATATATCCTCTCAGGCTTTGGTCTCTGGTCTCCTTCACATACCCGCGAAGTCCCAATAAAATGAGGGGTCCGGAAAGGGGTCTCGGTGTCTTTGCGGGCGGAGGGGCTGTGGCATCCGCATGGAGGGCCACGAAGCCCTTGCCGCAGGCGAAGACCCGCTGCACGGAGCCGCTCTGGAGCCGCTCCTCTGAACTTTCTCGCGCGCTTGAGAGAGAAAGGCGCAGAGGACACATCTTCTTCTACCCAGCGACGGGGCCCGCCGTGAGGGAGGCCAGGCCACGCCAGCGGAAACCCACACACACACACACAACACGACATCTCTCTAGCTCTCTCTCTCTCTCCCCCATCCCTCCCTCCCTTCCTTCCTTCCAGCAAGCCTTTCTTTTATTCTGTTTTCCTTTCTCTCCCTCTCTTTTCTTTCATTTCATTGACTTGCTGTTCTTGTGTTTTTTTGGTTGTACTTTTTGCTTTCCGTTTATTGCTTTTCTTTTCTGTTTTTTTTTCATGATTTGATGTTCTTTGAATTTATTTGCTTCTATGTTTGCTATGTTTGCTCTTTTCTTTTCTGGTAGTTTCTGTTTTCTTTTCCTGAGTTGTCTTTTCTGCTTTCCTTCTTTCCTTCATGCTTTCCTTATTTCCTTCTTTCCTTTCATTCCTTCATTCTTTCAGTCTTTTATTCTTTCGTTCTTTCATTCTTTCATGGTTTCATTGTTCATCATGGTTCATTGTTTCTTTCTTTCTTTCTTTGATTCACGCGCGCCCCTCGAATTTGGAGGCCCTCTGCGTCTCTGCCCTCGAAGCCCATGTGTCTCCTGATCCTCCTCGAACAGGACTTTGCCTCCATGGTCCTCATCTCCCCAAGCGAAGACCTGGCCGTCTTCAGGGCTTTCCGTCGACAAAAAACGCTAGTACCTTAGCCCCAATGCACATGCAAAGCTGCAAAGCCCTGCATAATCCTATAGCCCACAAGCCCCGACCAGGGTGCTTCAGTCAACCACACGTATGAGTCCGTTTCAATGGCACCAAACGTACTAGTGCGTATGAATAGGATTCGCCCTGCAGCATCCCAACTACCCTCCCGCCAAACCCAGTTGGGAGATGTTCGGGGAGGCGCGGAGCCTGGGCGCCCTTTTAAAACTGCTGCATCTTGTCTGCAGGAACGCTGCTGCTCTTGTTAAGCTGCTCAGCAGCTGACTGGACTCTCACATCATCAGTTCCGCACCTTCCCGTCTGCAAGAAGGGCTGCAAAGGCTTTGCAGCTGCCAAGCACCTTTCTGGCTTCGATTCGGTTGCACGTGTGGTTCATGCATTATGATGCATAAGTCCTTCTTACATCCCTGCTAGGCCCTACACGACTGCAGGCGCTTTGCTGCACAGCCGCCTCGCGCACGTTGCTCGGCGAGTCCTGGAGCTGTGGGGACTTCACTGACTTCAAGGTTGAGCGAGTACGGCTGGGCTCAGGACAACAACCACACCCCCTACCGCAGAGCCACGGTTGAAACCCCCTAGTTCTTTTTCATCTTGGGCCAATTATCCATGTTGCAATTTACCTCTGCGCATATGGCATAGGGTTCTCCTGTGGCATGTCAGGGTGCGGGAGTGTAGGTTTTAGCGGAACTGTGCGATGGGGAGGCCAGTTCTCCAAAGAAGTGTGTTGATGACAAGCACCTCAATCGCTCCAACTCCTATCCAGTCGGAGAGCACAGCTTAGAAGATTCAAGTGCCAACCGAAACATGCCACTGCACCACAAGGTCCTTCAGTTCGCCCCCATGCTTGGTGCTGCCCCAGGCCACCAGAGAGCCGTCACCCCGCAGCGCTGCAAAGGCCTCAGAGCTCTGTTTTCGGGAGGGCTCCCGCCTTCGGGGACCTTCTTCGGGGCCTCAGGGGGTCTGCAGGGGAATTCACACTGAAGTGAGAGTTGCGGCAGAGGGCCAGGCGCAAACTGTCCAAGTCGCTCGGTGCCCTAAGCCCTCAGCCCAAACGAAGGACCGACCTTGCGGCGGAGGTGCAGCGTCGCTGGCGGCAATCTCCTTCACACCCTGGAGCTGGTCCTGTAGAGGCACTCTCTTTGTTTTCTCTCCACTCTTCCACCAGATCTACCTTTAGAAGTACGCTGGCATGTAAGTACATTACACTGTCTCATCCGGGTTTCGGAGGCACCCCACGCCTCCCCAATGCTTCAACCAACCCAAAGACACTGCTTCTATGAACGGCCAGATTCGAGAATGCAGTTCAAAGCAGCTGTCAACTGGCCGCCTTCACCGCCTGGCAGTCGCCCCCGCAGTCAGGGTTGCCCCAACTGACGACGCTGCCATCTACACCTTGGAAGGCGATTCAGGGCGGAGGTGTTGGCTCAGGGGTTTGGGCTGGAGGGGCACAGGGCAAAGACTCTCAGGCTTGTCAACTCAAGTGCGTGACAGTCTGGAAACTCGAACTTCGTCAGCAGCAACTTGGCGAGAGGTGTCAGTTTAAGGGAAAGGAAACCCGGATCTGTTGCCTTAGATTGTCGAAACCGCGACTGGCCGCGACTGACAACTCATATACGAGACTGTTCGACCGCCATACTACCGCCCCTCAAAAGACTACGAAAGACCACATGTTCAGGGGGGCAAGGATCCCTCCGAGTTCCTGGCGGATGGCGGCAAAGGCATGGAAGCCGCCCACGACCTGCTTTACCTTCGAGCTTTGAAGCATCAGAAACTCTCAAAGTTAGAGGCCTTCTCTCAAGTCGCAGGAACATCCTCGAACCCGAAGAACCGTAAGCCCTTGGCACCCGAGCACCCGAGCAGCCGGGCCCCTCCTGGACGAGTTCCTCCTTCACTGCTGTGCAGTCGCCCCCAAACTTTGCCTCGGGTGTCGTTACGGCTTCAGGTGAGCTCCAGATTTCTTGGGTGAAATTCAGAAAGGAGCTGCCAGGGAACCAAGACCCAGAAACCCCAGTGGCCCCAGATTTCACCCCAAACTCCCCACCAAAGCTCTCCAAAGCTCCAAAGCTCCCCAGAGCTCTCCAAAGCCCTCCAAGTGGCGTCGCCCCAGGTCACCACCGTGCCCTCTGCAGTCACTGCTGCGAAAGCCCGGGCAGTAGCAGCCAGCTGCCTGTAGAAGACAAGGGGGAAGGCATGGGGGGTGAGCATCTGTGTGCATCTATGTGCATCTATGTGCATCTATTATGCACATCTGTGTGCATCTAGAATCTAGGCTTCAGGATCGAGTCTCTTGGGCTCTGATAGTGTTGGAGAAGAGCGTTAAATGCAGCTGCGTGCAGAGTGCTTGGAACTTATCTGTCTCGTTCCCCGGCCCCACCCACCCCAGCGACCATCTATCTATCCCCCGCATTCCATTGAGTGCAGCGAAGTGCTTGACGTTCTTCAGCTTGTCCTCTCAGGGGTTCCGAGTTTCAAGGCTTGCGCAAGGCTTGCTCAAGGCTTGCGCATCCGGCCTGTGACTACAATTACCTTTCGAGCCTTCCAAACCTACCAACCCCAACTCCACAAAACCATCTGAAAGATTCCTAAACCCAAGCAGTCCTTGGCGTCGGCGACTCTCGTTCCGAAATCCTCGCATGGGGAAGCAGGGTCGTAGCTGATGAGCGTAAGCAAAGGACGGTAATTTCGGGTATTGTGGGGCCTGACAAAGCGGGGACCTCCAGCCTGGCAGGTCTTGCCCGTAACAAGGACGTAGTCGTGGCAATCATAGTTTCGTGGCTGTCGTGGCTGTGACCAGAAATGGTTTTTACCCCCTTGTGGAAGAGGTTTTGCAAGTACCTACACACTTTGTCAAGCTCCCGAACTTGCCACGACGCCTGAACTCGTTTGGAGGTTCGCGCGGCTGAAATTGAGGGGTGGTTCGGGTGGTTCGGGTGGGTTCGTGCCTTGTGGCCCCAGACCACGACTTCGCCGTCATTGCGGAGGGCTGCGAAAGCGCCCTGCGAGCCAACGACATCCTGGCAGACTGCACACCCAAAGCCCCGCAACTCTGCTCAAGGCCCCTCCAGCCCCAACGGTCTCCGACTTGGATTCTGAACCCCCAAAACCTGCCCAAAACCCTGGCATTTCATCCTCGATGCCGACCAGCTGGTCCTGAAGGGCTGACCCCCATGCATCGAAAGAGTGTTTCTGCAAAGGTCTAGGCTTCCTGCACAAGGCACTCGAATTCGAAAGGAAACTAGGGACACTCGATGCCCGAGAAGCCCGGGCCTGCACGTAGGAGCTGTTGCCTCCCTCCTGCAGACGACTCATAGACTTAGAGGCGATCGTAGAGCTCGACGTGCAACTCATGAATATCCGGGGACCCCGAATTCCGAAGCCTCAGTTCGAGGCCCCTCGCTTGGTCGGGCAGCATGATTCTGGGGGTGCTGCATTCCCAAGACATCCAGAGACCATCAAGACCTTAGAAGAGCCCAAAAACGCCACGGTGCTACAGTAGGGCCCCGAGTCCATTCCCGCTCCTGCATCTCGCCCCAGGTCGCCACCGTTCCGTCGCTCCGAATCCTGGGGAGCGACTCTGAAAGCATTCCGGCTGCCAGGCTGCACTGCACAGGGCTGTTCAGCTGTTCAAGGCCTTACAGTCTTACATGACTTACATGTTTGAACCCGACCCTGTACCCTAACCTCTCGAACCAGGCCCCCAGAGAGCCTAAAGCCGCACTCTTAGCTGCGAGCTCGTTCTCTTTGGTTCTCTCTGCGGCACAAGGAGCAACGCAAAGGAGTCCGAGGCCCAACCGGGTGTCTTCCTCAGCAGGAAAAGGTAGGGTGGAGGGTCAGACCGTACTTCTCATGTCTTTCGCAAGCTTTCGAAGGGCTTCCCAGATTCCACAAGTCCAACAACAGCAGCGGCAGCAACATCAGCAACACCGGCACCACCGGCAACACCGGCAACACCACCAACATGAGGCTGATTTCAACAAAGCAGCTTGTTGGCCCGCAGCTTCACGGACCGGCCCACCATTGCTGTCAGTGTTTGACCATCCTCATGAAAGGAACAGAAGCCCCAACAAATTACTTCTTTTCAGGGGTGCTTTGTGCTCAAAAAACCCACAAAATCAAAGGTACACAATTTTGGACGATGTGAATGTGCTAAATTATAATGAGTTCCTCGGCAACATGTCGATGTTGTTATATTAGCCCGATTATTATTTACACGTATGTAGCTCCTTAAACTTAGAAAAGCAAAAACCCTAAGGAAAAGATGCTAATTTTTAATGTTTTTCTCTTTCTTAGCAGGCATTTATTATATTTATTGGTATGCCCACGAACAATTTTTTCCAATAAACACGAACAAATATACTTCTTTTATTATGAACGAGTGAACGCGCGGAAGTTACTGGAATTTTTGGGACGCCATTAAATAAATCTTCAATTTTCTGTGCTCTTCCAAACGTTTGAACTGAGTTATTCTTGCGTGTTTCGGGCAACACGAAAAATTATCACGGGCCCATAAGATAAATTGATGGCAACATATTGGGCTCGTAGATGGCCGTAAATGTGTAATACTAGTAAGGGTGCATCAAAAGATAGACATGTGCGCCCGGATGGATCTTGAAATCAGAAGCAATACTAAAATGGAGTTGGAGGGCCAGAACAAGGCTTATAAATACAGTATATAGGGGCCCTTTGCAAAAGACTAAAAGAACAAGAATCGGCAGAATTCGTAAAGGAATCCATGAAGCAAAACAACGTCCAAATCGACGAAATGCAGTGAGCTTCTTGATGTGTGTTCTCACAACCCGCTTTTGAGGGAGGTTTCATGTGGCAAGGGCCCATAATAAATTCAAGCTTATTGAATGGCCTCTTGGGCGAGGGGGATCAAACTTTGGTTAAACGCCTTGCGAGAGCCAGCTGCCAAGGGTGGAGGAAATCGGAAGCGATCTCAGACGGATGCAACAGCTGGTGGCACAAACATCTCGGAAGAATATGCGCCAAGTCGATGAGGCTCAGACGTTGTTTGTGCCGGGGGGGGTTCGAGTTGTTGGATTGTCGGTGGGTCGATAGAGCCGTAACTGAGGTGTTTCATTCACACCAGTCTTGGGTGGAACCCAGAAACCTCGACAGCTTTCAAGCCCATCGAAAGAAACACTTTGTTCGGACTCCCTACTCTCCTGCACGCCAGCTTCACGCAGTGTCCGGAAGTCTTCGAGGATCCGCCCTCCGCAAATCAGGGAGGTGATGCTGCCGAAGTCCTGGGACGGGAGGCAAAAGCCAAAACAACCAAAGCCGAGACCTCCAAGGACCCACGCTGCGCGGATTTGCGTGGGTGGGATTCAGGGATTCTGTGGGAGAGCAAACCTCTAAGTACGGAAAGTACAGGAGCACGCCAGTTGGGCCTGGACCTTTGGTCACCTAACACTTCACGCAAGCCCAGGTTAAGACATGTTAAGACTGAAAGGTCCTTTGGTGCCAGCGACTTCACCTCTTCCACCGTGGCATCCGGCGATGTTGCAATCTTGACCTCCTGTCGCACGCGATTGTTCTTAGCCTGCGGGCAACCCCGTTGTGTTTGGGCTTCCCAAGGCACGGTCTAAACTCAACACCGAACTCATCCAAAGTCGAAACCAAGTTCCCAATCCCCACTCCTGGCCGCTGAGCAGCGCAAGGGTCACGGAGAAGGCACTGGCGCCTGGCGCCTTCCAAAAAGGTGCTCTTGGCGAAAAGCTTCAAGGCTTCAAGGCAAGGATGGTTTTGAAACGTTTGGATTAAGTGATTAGGGTCCTCAATTCTTCAGCAATCTACCCTGGTCCAACTGTTGCAAGTCTTGAAATTTTGAATAAGCTGAGAGTTTCGTGCGGCATGCAGCTCGGTCTACGGGCGGCCCTCGCTAACATGGGCGTCCGCTTTGGCGAGGCTTGCATGGGCCTCCGCCGTGTTGCCCTGGTTGGCCGCCACGCCCTCGCCAAGTAGAGTTCTTCGGTACAGGCAAGGGTGTGGGGCAAGGCGATGCAACGATGCTCCCTTGCCGGCACAGGGTTCAGAGATGCTCAGAGCTTGGTGCCTCAAAGCTTTAAGAGGTTTTCTGGCATTTAGGCCTTTAGGTGGTTTGCGATTCAGGACCGGATTCCCTCAGAATCGCTGCTCGCAAAGAAGACCCTTCCCGTGTCAACCTCTGTGCGCCAGAACCGCACAACTGGGCATTTGACCAGCTCCACATCCCTCGACCATGAATGGCACAGCACACCCCATCCCAATCAGCGGCGAGCCGAGTACAGATGGCGCTTGTACGCATCGCGGCTGTCCTTCGGACCGGCTGTGGGCTGCGGGCACTTTGAGGCACTTTGAGGCACTTTGATGCACTTTGCGTTTTTGCCTTTCGCTGGGACAAGCGAGCTCTGCACCATGATGCAGTTGAGGGTTGCGGGGGAAGGACTCGTGGTTTCAAGCCTCTAAGGGGGCCCGAAGCGCTCTGGGTCCTAAGACGGACTTGCGGAAATTGCTTCGCAGCAATCTTCTGGCATTCGGAAATCAGCACGTCGGGCTTTTCTCATTCGAGTTCGAGCATGCCTGCACCGTCAGTGCCACCACACTGGTGCTGCAAGTTTGGGTTTGCTTCAGTCCTTGTCGATGCTCCCTGCAGAACCCATGCGCTCGGACGTGCAGGCAGCGTCTTGCCACGCCTACTAACTCAGCACGGGTGAAACATTGCAGAATCAACGCTTGAACGGTACATTAAATTAGCCCCTAAGCCTAATTTTGGTATTCAAGTGTTGGGCCGCTTGGGGGCTTGGGGCAGCAGAGTCCAGAGTCTGAGCCAAAAGTACCGCGTTGCTCCGAGTTGCCAAGCCTTAAGGTCCCTCAGAAACCTGTTGTGATGGCAGGCTTGCTAGAAGGCACAGTCCAGGGATTAGGGTTCAAGAATCTCTCCCACGACAACGTACTACATTGTACAATTGTACTAATCCTGGCTAGCACCTCCTTTCGGATGTGTTTGAAGATGTCGCCTGACTCCAAAGCCACATTGCTCACTGAAGGGACAACTCCGTGCCCGCGGCCGAAATGGCCACGTCCACGTTGACCATCGGCGAAGAATCGAAGGGCTCGGCCTCTGAATCTCTGAAGTTGTTGGGCTGCATTTGACTATGCCTGGGTTCAGGTGCGTGGGGTATTCTGGTGCCTGAGCACCAACCGAAAGCTGCTGACTTAGCTGCTGTATGCTGCTTCTGCTCTTCCAAGGCGACTCACGAAACCTCACGATCTCACAACTGCAGCATACTGCAAACAGCGAGCCCTCAGATCCGCCTGGCCGTAGGAGTTGCCAATACCCCCGTTCCCGGGGCCCACGAAAACGACGCTGACCTCCCAAAGCTGCAGTTGCGAGTTCTGCTGTGCCGCTTCATGTCTGATTTTGGGCCTGGGCCGTTGAGCGCTTCGGAGGTAGGGCTGTAAACCTGAGGAACGGCCCTGGTCCTCTACGCAGAAGTTCACGGGCACTTCAACATAGCCAGGGGGCTCGCAGGTTCTTCCTAAACCTCAAGCCCTCACGATTGAACCTGAAGGTCTTGAAGGCAATAACGCTTGTAGGGTTTACGGTTCAATGTTTGCCAAACGGGTACATGCACTTCTGTGCTTCCAATGAAAGCACCTGCTCGCAGCCCTGCGACGAAGTTTTTGCCGAAACCTTGAGGAAGCCCTGAAGCCACAAAAACCCAAGAAAGCCACAGCGAAACCCTCCCCCCCCACCCCCCAGATCGCAGAAACCACGTGTCTATCAGTGCAAGAAACGGCCTGTAAGAGCTTACGGCTGGTTTCGTGAGTGGCTCGCGAGCGGTTGGGATTTCTTGGTCAACGGTAAGCGCACGCAAGTGGTAAGGCGAAAAAGGGAACTCCTTGACAAACATGGCTACCTCCAAACCGCCTTTTCTTAAGCCTTCGAGTCCTTAGACCAGAAGCCGCTGCCTCGGGGCTCTTGCTCAGCTTCCAGGCCAGGGCGTGCTCCCGTGCACCCGAGCCTGCGAAAGGAAGAAGGCGGGAGTGAGAAGGTTTGCGCTTCACCAAGCCGCAATCCACGAAGTTTCAGTTCCCCCGACATGACTTTTGCATCGGGAAGCCCGGACCATCGGACCATCCTGAACCCCAGGTTCGTTGGGACTCTCGTTGGGACTCTTCGGATTCAGCCTAGCACCAGCACCGGCCGGCGCGCGCGAAGGAAGGACAAGGCCTCGAGGAAAGAAAAGTGCCAACATGTGCCAGCTGATTAAAGTTTCTCCCGGGCCTCCCTTCTCAGTCAAACCGACTAACAGAACCCACCTCATCAGTCATGCTTACCCTGCCCTCCAAACCCCCCGCTGCTAAACCCGAGTACCGGGTCGCCCGCCGAGTTGATTCCGTAGCATCGCTGGCCTGACTTCTGCAAGTTCTGCAGTTGAGAAAAAAAGTGGGTTTTGGCTTCCAAGTGTCAGGACCAAAGCAGGGGACTAGGCCTTGCCTCAGATGTGGAATATTAGGTTCAAGCCCACCTGAACCCTGAACCCAAAGGTGTGCTGAAAGCTACTGCGAACGGCAGAAGTCTAGCGAGCTGGTGCGATCTGTTATCCCTGTGAAACCTGGGTACTCCCTGCATCCCGTAGAACGCTGATCGTTCTTCCGGATGCTGTGCCGAATGATCTCTGTAGCACTGTAAAAAAAAACCATCTTTCTCTGACAAGGCTACTATGTCAGAGGCATCTCTCTGACATGAGAGCTTAGCCCGCGGCTGCTTCCCTCCATCCATAGGGCGAAGGCGCGGCAGCAAACCCGGGCTCCTCTACACAAAAGGAAGTTGCCCCTTCAGGGCTTGTGAGGGGTTTGGGGGGACATTTGGGGGTTTGAGGGGGGGGTGGGGAGTTTGGGCGATGATTCGTTTGGGGCTTTCGGGGTTTTTGGAGTGCTCCTAGAGCCCTAGATTACATGTTTGCATGGACCTGCAAGTGGCTCGCGCAAGAAAGTGCTGATTCCTGTGTTGAGGCCTACGGAGCAATCCGAAACTCCAGTGCCCTCACATCCCGAAACCGGCATCTCCACCTTGGGTGGGAAATGAAGATGCCGATTCTGAGGTTCAGATGATCAAATGACATTCAAATGACTCCAAATGTTGCCTCCGGGTGTGGGATAGTCGCCGGTGAAGTACCTCAAGTGAAGAAGCGGCGCAGCCGGATGTGGTGTCACCCACTCTCTCTCACGCACACACTGAGCGTCTCGGAATGACAAGTCAAAAGCCCCACGTGGCACCAAAACAGCTGCTGCAGCTTCTATGCCGAAACTTGCTCACTGGGATGTTGGGAGACTGCGCGCTGGGGCAGCTCATGCCCAAAAAGGGTGAAAGAATTGTTCATCAAACCGAGGATCCCCTCAGCGAACGACGGTGCCCTTTTAACAAAGATCTGGCATCCCTACCCGGGTTACCCCATCAGCGAATCGGCCCTATCTGTCGGGGCTGAGCTCAACTTCCGATGTTAAGGTAAGGCCAATGCTAGGCCCAAATAAGCCAAATCTTCTTCAGGCTGGGCCTAGCTCAAGCCGCTTAGCGGGAGCCCCGCATACTTGAAGCGTTGGTGTATGAAAAAGGCATCACGCTCCCACCGCTCTGAAACGCAACGCCGAGCTTCCAGTCGCCGCTGTGGTGTGGCAGCGCACGGTGGAGGTCCTGAGCAAAGCCGGCAAAGCTTTTGGGGATCTTAGGGATCTTCAGTTCGATCTGCCTGGGCGCCCTGCTTTCGTTCACAAGTTGTACTGTTTTTTGAAGGTTTCGAGAGGCCTTGGGCCTGGAGGTGTTCGCATTGTGGGCCGATGGCGAAGCCAAGACGCCAAGAGCTCTTTCTGGCCCAACCCGAACCCGCTCCTCCACGCTCTGGTACAGGATGTGGACCTTGGCCTTGCAGTCCTCGGGTCGCACCTCGGACGGACCCGCGAATGCCCCTTTTTGATCTTTTTGTTTTTGACTTGTCACAGGCATGGGTCTCTTCTCCAGCGTGTGGCCTGTGGCTCGTTGGGTGCCTGGCGTCCTGGGCGATGCGCAGCGAGATCTCCTCTGGAGTAAAGGACTCGTAGATCTTCTGCACCTGAGGGGACTGAGCAACTTGCGCAGAAGTCTCGACCGAGGGCAAGTCTCTGTGAAGTCTCTGTCAGTAGTCCAGACCCAACTTGACGCAATCTGAGGCATCCTGAGGCAATCTGAGGCTATCTGAGGCATCCTGAGGCAATCGCGTGGTTCACCGTCGTGCCAGAGCTCAGCGGGGCCTCCGCCAACCCAAGGTGTAAGCGGTTGATGAAGCACTGCGTTCAGGTTTAGGGGGGGTGAAACTGCAACATATTTTGAAACTGGATTTGTGCACCTGCCAGGAATCTGTTCCACTACCAGCCGGCATGCAGTGCTAAACCAGGATGCGAAGGGCTCTCATGTTGCAACTAGCGGGAGGTAAGACGTAAGAAAATTTCGTGCCGACATGGCCACCATCAAACGCAGATCTCAGAGTCACCTACCTGGTTGGACTACACGACAGCAACACACCAGGAAGCCTTAAGCTCTTCGCGGCACAAGCGGTAGACTTCGTTGACAATGTGCTCCTTGCCCCTGGCGCCACGCTGCGTGAAGCCAAGGTCACATGAAGGGCACCACGCTGTCAGCTACAGATATCCTTCCGCCCTGCCCCGCGCCTCTCTTTCAGCAGGCCAATGGCCTGAAGGTATGCATGTCATGTTGATTGATGGAAACTTGGCTGTCAGCCGATGTTCACCGGGATCAGCAAACCTTTTGGCTTCGAGCAGGAGACGGCATGATGTTCTTAAAAGCGACCCTGGCTTAAAATGGGTGGGGGAGAGGGCGGGTGCATCCTATTTGCAAAACAATGCTCCTATGAGCAAGTCCTCCCGACAGCGTGATGTTCTTAAAAGAAAACTTGCCTGACTTAACAGTGGGGGGTGGCAGCCCGCCCCAGCATTTGCTTTCGACGGCATGATGCGCTGCCAAGCGCACTGCCCTTCTTCCTTCCCTTCCCTCCCCTTCCTTCCTTCCCACCTCTGGGATGGTCCTATCTTGATGCTGAAATAGCATTCTTGATCCTGAAGATGCTTTGTTGATGCTGAAAACATTGTGTTGCGGCCTATAACGCAAGAGGGCAGGGGGTCAGGATGCTCCACACCAGGCAGCAGACAGTCTGGCCCAAACGGAATAGTGTACTTGTTCCCCCGGAATCCCAAATCACCTTCACCCGAGCAGTAAGCCCGCTGAATGGGCAACATCGGGCAACGGGGCCGAGGGCAGGGCGGCTTTGAAGGCCGCGAGGTCTCCCAGCTTGGCCATGTCCTGAAAGGGTGGAGAGGCAGGGAGGGGGAGGGGGGCAGGCGACTCTGGCGACAGAGTCCGGCGGGGTGGGTGGGGGGGGGGGGGGGGGGGGCGAATCTCAAAAAGAACCTCCGAAGCCTCAGCATCTTCGAGGCACTTTCTGCCAACTCAAGGGCTTCTGGGCACTTCAGAGCAGTTCAGGTGGTTGTGTACGCTGGCAGAGTTGCGTGCCTTAGGGAAAAAACGTTGACAGATAAATTGCTACGTATATTCCCATACTCTGTAGACTGCTGGCCGAACACCCTTTCAAAGGCTGACGTTGCACGGCACCAAGGCGGCTGGAAGCCAAGTCTCTAATCGATTTTTACAGCAACTTCTCCGGTCCAGCAGACCCCGGAGATCCGACAGCTGGAGCCCGGCGAAACAGGGCCCCGACAATGCCGTACACGTCCGGGTATCGGATTTGTGGGCAGCTGGACCTCAGCTCAAGCGATGCGCGCTCTCTCAGAGACCTCTTTCCCTCAGTTTTGTCAGCTTCCTCTTCTACATCGCGCTCTCGAATTTTCGAATCCTGCAGGATGCTCTCTTGGTGCCTGGCACTACGATGATTTGCGTGGGCCCCATCTTGTCCAACGTCCTGTGCATGGGCTCGCAGGCTCACGGGCTCACAGATTCAAGGGCTCAGGGAGCTTCGGGTCGCTTCGGGGAGTTGCGGGGGAGTGTCACACTCTGGTTTCAGTTTGCAGAAATCACCCTAATCCCAAGACCAATCCCAGTCCTCAAGATGGCATTCTTCAAGGTGTTGCCGCGGACGATGGAGTCGTCCAAGGCAACCACGGCATCCTCAGATGGTTCGGATTGAGAGTTTACCTTAGAAATGTTGACAGCCTCTTGTGTTTAAAAGCGGTTGTTGTGATCGTTGTGATCCCCATGATGCTGGCCTGCCCCCGCCGCACCGTTCCGTAGTGGATGTCGTAGGCATGCATCGTCAGGTGCTCGCGGGAGGAGTCCTCCGAATCTACAGTCGACCCGTTCTCCATTTGACAGAATAATGCCGCGAACTCGGGCAGCCTCGGGCACAGCTCAAGGCTGAGGGAGTAGGGTGAGCACAGTAGGCTTCTCGGAGTTGTGTTGTTCTGAGGCGTTCTGGGGCACGCAACGCGTCCTCCTGGATGAAGGTCCTGATCTTCGCATCCTTGTGAACCACTTTCTCAGTGCGCACCTTCTGCCACAGGGAATGTCTTTCGAGTGAGGCCGCTCAAGGCTGGAGGTGTCTGAATGGTGCGAAATGGTGCACATCCTTTGCGCAGAAAGCTCCAGGACTCTTGGCGCCTTGGCGCTGAGCAGCTCGTGGAGCTTCGCCTCGTCGATTTTCACCGCGCTGCCGTTTTGGCCCATCGCCTGCGCTTCGTGAGCCCTGAGGGTTTTTACAGGGTTCGCTGTGATTGGCGCGTTCACAAGGCTTACAGCGTCTAACAGCGGGGCTTACAGCTTAGATTGTTACTGAAACTCGTTTGAAAGGTAGTTTGACTCATGGTCGCACTGCGGAATCCACGAGCTCAGGAACTCATCAGGCGCCGGTATTGATGTACGCTGCACATGGAGTCGGTAACAGCCCAACCCCTTGATCCCCCTTCAGCCCCCAAAACCTTGAACCACTAAAAGCCCCTGGCCCGAATGACTCAAACCCTCCAAAAACTCGAAACGGCCTTGACCAGTTCAGCCTTCTGGCGGTCCAAGTGATCCTGGGCCTGGAGGCAGCGTTGGACTCACAAGTTCAAGCGACAGCGCTTCGCTGCATCCTCTGAACTCGAATCTGCGCTCTCTTGCTCGTCTTTTGGTTGGAGGAGTTTAGGGCACCTACAGGGCCCAACCTGAGAGAAGTCGCTACTTCGAGCCTCACGGTTTCGGCTAGTTGCTGGCAGTAGCGCCCCTCTCAGACCCCCAAAAAAAACAAGAATTCGGCCACCTTACCCCCCCCCCGCCCGCCCACTCTTCGGCTCTTCAAGGCCTGCTTTGCCAAGCCCAGGAAGGCGAGCTCCGAGGTGTTGGGGATGAAGCTGAGCACCGTGTTCCTGGGCTTAAACCCCCCCCCGCTAAGGCGCAAAGACCGAAACACCTTTAAGGCGGCCCAGATGCGCCAGGGAGAGGCCGTTCACGTCCAACCTGATGCTTTGCTCCGAAGAGCCGGGGGCGGCTTTTATTTTCAGACTTCTTGAAGATGTTGGACGTAGTTTTGGGACGTAGTTTTGGGACGTTTCTTAGAATGTGGGGTTGGCTAAGTGCACTGTGACAAGTGACTGGGTGGGCAAACTGATGTGCATGAATTAAGCCGCTCAGTGTCGGGCAAATTCAGCAGCGGAGGCAGCAAGAGTCGGCCCAGTTCCTTCCAGTCGTGGCCAGTAGAGGACTTATCTCAACGCCCACTCAGGGACGAAAGCACATGCAGGGTGTCCAGGGGTGTGTCGGGAAGTAGATCCCGGTTGAAAGGTGGGGCGTCTCTGGGTTTTTCGAGTCTGCCTCCTTGTGGCCGAGTCCACATGCAGTCCAAAGAATCCCAGAGCATGCCAGGAGTGCCCAAAATCCCTCCCCCCCAGAGCCCCACACTCACAGCAGACCCTTGCGGTGGTTGTGAATTGCTTGGTAGGCACGTGTTGTCTGTGTATCCTTGGAACTGGTCTCCGGAAAGAGAGATGCCCCTAAACCCTAAAACCCTAAGCCTGCAACCCAAACCCTATACCCTAAACCCCTATCCTAAACTCTGAACCCATAACCCTACCACGAAGCCCTAGCCAAACCCTATACCCCAAGCCCGAAAGCCTACACCCAAAACCCTAAAACAAGCAAGAGCAAAACAATAAAATAGAATTATACTACGAAAATGAACAAACCACGTAGAAGC
Source organism: Symbiodinium natans (assembly GCA_905221605.1). Taxonomy (NCBI): domain Eukaryota; class Dinophyceae; order Suessiales; family Symbiodiniaceae; genus Symbiodinium; species Symbiodinium natans. The sequence continues at coordinate 183,357 of CAJNDS010000067.1, forward strand.
AGCTTCCAAGATTAAGTATATGCATATATCTATATACATATCCGCCGACCCCAGCGGTAGCAGGGCGGCGTCAGTGAAGACCCCCCACCGCCCTCACCGCCCTCACCCGCTCTCACAGCATGCTGCTCATGACACCTTGAATTGGAGTGTTTTTGCATTGTTTGGCTTCAGTGCATGCCCAAACCCCGCCACCCATCGCCGTCACCCATGACGCCTTGAATTGGACCTTTGACCCCCCCCCACCCCATCCATTCAGGTGGTTTAAAGGGTCCAGTGCATGCCCGACCACCCCACGCCCCCCCACACCCCCCCACCCCCCCCCCCACCCCCCCCCCACACCCCCCCCACACCCCCCACCCCCCCACCCCCCACGCACCGCCCCCCACCCCCCACCCCCCCACCCCCCACGCACCGCCCCCCACTGAACCCATGGCTCCTGGCCCCATTGGCTCATGGTCCACGGCCCATGGATGTGGCTTCTCAGCTGACTTTAAAGGCTCCGCCCGCTCCGCTTGCTCCGCTTGCTCCGCCCTCCGCCCTTCCAGCTCCGCCTACTCCCCTCTGGCCCATGCTCCCACTCTCCATCCCCTTGACCTACCCCTCATGGACCCCCCCACGCCCCCCCACACCCCCCCTACCCCTTACCCCTCACGCACCCATGCCCCTCATGGACCCATGGCTCCTGGCCCCATGGCTCCCCATTCATTATGGTCCACGGCCCAAGCAGGTGGCTTCTCCGCCCCTACCCCCACCACCTCTACCCTTCCCGCTCCGCATACTCCCTCCCTTGCCCAAGCCCCCCACGCACCCCGCCATGCTTCTCATGGACCCATGGCTCCTGGTCCCATTCTTCATCCCTCGACCTGCATGGGCTAATGCACCCTGCCCCGCCGCCCACGCTTGTCATGCTCCACCCCCACCCCCAACCCCCACCCCCACCCCCACCGCCCCCACCCCCACCCCCCACGCACCCACTGGACCCATGGCTCCTGGCCCCATTGGCTCATGGTCCGCGGCCCATGGATGTGGCTTCTCAGCCACCACCCACGCACCACCGTTCCCCGCCCATCCGCCCTTCCCGCTCTCCCCTTGCCCAAGCCCCCCACGCACCCCGCCATGCTTCTCATGGACCCATGGTGTTGGTCCCATTCTTTATCCCTCGACCTGCATGGCTGCCAATGCTGGTCCTAGCATACTCCCCCCTTGCCCAAGCCCCCCACGCACCCCGCCATGCTTCTCATGGACCCATGGCTCCTGGTCCCATTCTTCATCCCTCGACCTGCATGGCTGCCAATGCTGGTCAAAAAAATGGCCCCTGCTCCACCCCCACCCCCAACCCCCACCCCACCCCGCACGCACCCTGCCACCCCCAACCCCCAACCCCCCCCCCACCCCCCCACGCACCCCGCCCCCCACTGGACCCATGGCTCCTGGCCCCATTGGCTCATGGTCCACGGCCCATGGATGAGAAGCCGACTTTAAAGGCCCCAGTGCATGTCCGGGCCCTCCGCCCGCTCCGCCCGCTCCGCCCTCCGCCCTTCCAGCTCATGCACCCATGGCTCCTGGCCCCATGGCTCCCCTCCGCCCCTACCCCGACCACCCACGCACCCGCTCCCCGCCCATCCGCCCTTCCCGCTCCGCATACATTCCCCTTGCCCAAGCCCCCCACGCACCCCGCCATGCTTTTCTTGGACCCATGGCTCCTGGTCGCATTCTTCATCCCTTGAGCTGCTCCACCCCCACCCGCAACCCCCACCCATACCGTACGCACCCAACCCCCACCCCCACCCACCCACACTTCCAACCCCCACCCCCACCCCCCATGCACCCCGCCCCCCACTGAACCCATGGCTCCTGGCCCCATTGGCTCATGGTCCACGGCCCATGGATGTGGCTTCTCGCTCCGCCCGCTCCGCTTGCTCCGCTTGCTCCGCCCTCCGCCCTTCCAGCTCCGCCTACTCCCCTCTGGCCCATGCTCCCACTCTCCATCCCCTTGACCTACCCCTCATGGACCCCCCCACGCCCCCCCACACCCCCCCTCCCCCTTGCCCCTCACGCACCCATGCCCCTCATGGACCCATGGCTCCTGGCCCCATGGCTCCCCATTCAATATCGTCCACGGCCCAAGCAGGTGGCTTCTCCACCCCTACCCCCACCACCTCTATCCTTCCCGCTCCGCATACTCCCTCCCTTGCCCAAGCCCCCCACGCACCCCGCCATGCTTCTCATGGACCCATGGCTCCTGATCCCATTCTTCATCCCTCGACCTGCATGGCTGCCAATGCTGGTCCGAAAAATGGCCCCTCACCCCCAACCCCCCCCACCCCGCACGCACCCTGCCCCGCCGCCCATGCTTGTCATGGACCCATGGCTCCTGGCCCAATGGCCCCCACCCCCAACCCCCACCCCCACCCCCACCACCCCCACCCCCACCCCCCACGCACCCCGCCCCCCACTGGACCCATGGCTCCTGGCCCCATTGGCTCGGCCCATGGATGTGGCTTCTCAGCTGACTTAAAAGCCAGCTCCGCCTACTCCCCCCTTGGCCCATGCTCCCACTCTCCATCGCCTCGACCTCCCCCGCTTGGCCCGCTTGCTCTACCCCCACCACCCCAAGCCCCCCACGCACCCCGCATGCTTCGCATGTACCCATGGCTCCCTGGTCCCCTTCTTCATCCCTCGACCGGCATTGTCTGCTGGTCCTGGCATACTCCCCCCCTTGCCCAAGCCCCCCACGCACCCCGCCATGCTTCTCATGGACCCATGGCGCCTGGTCCCATTCTTCATCCCTCGACCTGCATGGCTGCCAATGCTGGTCCGAAAAATGGCCCCTGCTCCACCCCCCACCCCCAACCTCCACCCCCACCCCGCACGCACCCTGCCACACTTCCAACCCCCACCCCCACCGCCACGCACCCCGCCCCCCACCGGACCCATGGCTCCTGGCCCCATTGGCTCATGGTCCACGGCCCATGGATGTGGCTTCTCAGCTGACTTTAAGGGCCCCAGTGCATGCCCGGGCCCTCCGCCCGCTCCGCCCGCTCCGCCCTCCGCCCTTCCAGCTCCGCCTACTCCACTCTGGCTCATGCTCCCACTCTCCATCCCCTTGACCTACCCCTCATGGACCCAGCTCCCTACCCCTTACCCCTCACGCACCCTCCCCATGATCCACACATTTGGCCTCGGGAAGGGGGTTTTGGGAGGGGGGGGGACTCCAGACTCCAGATTTCCAGAAAAAATCTGGAGTACCCAGCCCCGGACTCCAGACTCCAGATTTCTAGAAAAAATCTGGAGTACCCCCAGACTCCAGACTCCAGATTTCCGCACCCCCACTGGAGTACCTCCAGACTCCAGACTCCAGATTTCAAAAAAAAATCTGGAGTACCGGGACTCTGGACTCCAGATTCTGGAGTCTGTAATCTGGAGTGTGGGGGCGCGAGTACTCCAGATTTTTTCTGGAAATCTGGAGTCTGGAGTCTGGGGTCCCGGTACTCCAGATTTTTTCTGGAAATCTGGAGTCTGGAGTCCGGGGCCCGGGTACTCCAGATTTTTTCTGGAATCTGGAGTCCGGGGCCCGGTACTCCAGATTTTTTCTGGAAATCTGGAGTCTGGAGTCCGGGGCCCGGGTACTCCAGATTTTTTCTGGAAATCTGGAGTCTGGAGTCCGGGGCCCGGGTACTCCAGATTTTTTCTGGAAATCTGGAGTCTGGAGTCCGGGGCCCGGGTACTCCAGATTTTTTCTGGAAATCTGGAGTCTGGAGTCCGGGGCCCGGGTACTCCAGATTTTTTCTGGAAATCTGGAGTCTGGAGTCCGGGGCCCGGGTACTCCAGATTTTTTCTGGAAATCTGGAGTCTGGAGTCCGGGGCCCGGGTACTCCAGATTTTTCTGGAAATCTGGAGTCTGGAGTCCGGGGCCCGGGTACTCCAGATTTTTTCTGGAAATCTGGAGTCTGGAGTCCGGGGCCCGGGTACTCCAGATTTGTTCTGGAAATCTAGTGTTTAGGGTTTAGTGTGTAGGTTTCAGGGTTTAGTGTTTTGTGTTTAGGGTTGAGTGTTAAGTTTAGGTTTTAGGGTTGAGGGTCAAGCGGCTCGGCTAAAACCCAAATAAAACCCTAAACTCTGAAATCCAAACAGTAAGCATCTGAAACCCCGACGGGCTTTTGGTTTCAGGTTTAGATTTAGTAGGGCTCGAGGTTCTGGCCTTGGGGTTTGCTGTTTAGGGTTTAGGGTTTAGTGTCTAATGTTTAGGGTTTAGTTTGAAATGTTTAAGGTTTAGTTTTTGGGTTAAGTGCTTCAATGTTTAGGGTTTCGTGCTAAGTGTTTGGGGTTTGTGCTAAGGGCTTAGTGTTAAGTTTTTAGGGTTAGTGTTTAGGGTTTAGTGTTGAGGGTTTCGGGTTTGGGTTTTAGGTTAAGGGTTTTAAGGATTTTTACAAATTTAAATGATCTGGGGAAGGCACCGGGGCTGCCCCAGACCATTGACAACTTAAAAAATCATTCTGTTTAGGCTTTAGGGTTTAGTGTGTAGGGTTTAGTGTGTAATGGTTAGGGTTTAGTTTGTAGGGTGTAGTGTTTAAGTGTTTAGGGTTTAGTGTTTAGTAAGGGTTTAGTGCTTAAGTGTTTAGGGTTTCGTGTTCAGTGTTTGGGGTTCGTGCTAAGGGCGTAGTGTTAAGCTTTTAGGGTTAGTGTTTACGCTGGTGTTTAGGGTTCAGTGCTAAGGGTTTCGGTTTTTTTTGGGTTAAGGGTTTAGTGTGTAGGGTTTAGTGTGTAATGTTTAGGGTTTAGTTTTTAGGGGTGCTTAGGTGTTTAGGGTTTCCTGTTAAGTGTTTGGGGTTTGTGCTAAGGGCTTAGTGTTAAGTTTTTACGGTTAGTGTTTAGGGTCTGGTGCTGAGTCTTTAGGGTTTAGTAGTGCTTAAGTGTTTAGGGTTTCGTGTCAAGTGTTTGGGGTTTGTGGGCCTGGTGTTAAGTTTTTAGGGGTAGTGTTTAGGGTCTAGTGCTGAGTGTTTAGGGTTTAGTGTGAAGGGTTTCAGTTTGGTTTTTTGGATTTAGGGTGTTAAGGATGTTTACTAGTGTTCAGGGTTTAGTGTGTAGGGTTTAGTGTGTAATGTTCAGGGTTTTGTTTTTAGGGTGTAGTGTTTGAGTGTTTAGGGTTTCGTGTTTAGGGTCTAGTGCTTAAGTGTTTAGGGTTTCATGTTAAGTGCTTGGGGTTTGTGCTAAGGGCTTAGTGTTAAGTTTTTGGGTTAGTGTTTAGGGTCTGGTGCTGAGTGTTTAGGGTTTAGAGCTAAGGGTTTCGGGGTTGGATTTCAGGGTTAAGGGGTTTGAGGGTTTTTGCAAGTTTACATGATCTGGGGAAGGAGGCACTGGGGCTTCCCCAGACCCACCTAAACATTAAAAATCCTTAAAATCTTATAAAAATCTTTAAGCTTCTGTTTAAGCATTCTCAGGATTATGAAGGTTTTAAGCCGTTTAAGCCTTTTAAAGACCTTAAATTGCTTACGTATTTAAGTGGCTGCACTTTGCGGATTTTAGAGATTGTTGAAGTTGCCAATGGTCTGGAGAAGCCCCGGTGCCTTCCCCAGACAATATAAAATTTGTAAAATCCGTAAAACCCTGAAATTCTTACAGTTGTAAATGGCTGTCCTTTTAAAGTTTAAAGATTTTAGGATGTTCAATTCTAAAATCCGTAACTTCCTTAATTTTAAACGGCTGCCCGTTTTAGATTTTAAAGAATTTTAGGCTTTTAAGGGATAAACGTTTCGAGGTTGTTAAGGGCTTTAAAGCCTGTTAAGATCCTTTAAATCTTGAAAATTTTGAAAGGCTTTAAATACCTTAAAGCCCTTCAAATTTGAAAAGGGCTGCCCCTTTTAAGGATCTTTAAAATTGCAAATGGTCTAGGGAAGCCCCGGTGCCTTCCACAGATCATCTAAATTTTTACAAACCCCTAAAACCTAAAACCAACCCTGAAAAGCCTTAAGCTTCTAAATGGCTACCCTTCTAAAATTTTATAGAGCCGCATAACACAAGTTTCAGAAGCAAAATGCACATAAAAACACTAGTGTTTTTATAGAGGATAATATAATAGAGCTTTTTGTATTCCAGTGCAGTTTTTACTGCATTTTTCCGGTGAAAAAACAGAAAATCAGACAAAGACGAAGACAGGAAAACCATAGGTGTGGATCATGGGGGGGGGGGCTGACCATTTAGACTTGGATGGCGCGAGTTTGCCCAGAATGCTCTGCCGCAAACAACAGCCCGCTGGGGCCCGGGTGTCAGGAGGCTTGCAGCCTGGGAAACCTTCTTCGCAATCAGAAGCAAGCAAAGCAGCGGCAAAGTCGAGTAGTTGGCTACGATAAGCTGGCATGTCTAGCGATTGGGAGCCTCTAGCGATACCTCTCGTGCCGGCCAACGCATGTCTCAATATCGAGCCCACTTTTAGGTGGGAAGGGTGCGCGAGGTCAATGTCAAGAAGGGGCTCCCTCCTCTGGCCAAGATGAGACTCTGACGCCCACCCTGATAAAACCAAATGAAACCCTACACCCTAAACCCTAAACCCTAACCCCTAAACCGTAACCCTAAACCCTAAACCCCTCAAAATTCCCAGCTCGCAGCCTGAAATTTTTTTGGAAATGGAACGCGGGAGCCCAGGGTCTGAAAATGGATGCCATGGTGCCTTCCTCTCCTGTCGCAGCTCCTCCGTGGTGAGGCCTTGCGCGTCGGACTCCTCCAGTGCACATGGCATCGACTTAGAGGCTCACGGCTCACAAACATGTTGGGAAATAGCTTCTCAGATTAAAGTCCTTTCCCCCCGCCAGCCATCCCCGTGCAAACCCGGATGGTCTGGTTTGTATACAAGTTACCAAGCTCTTACAAGTCTGCGCGCTTCGAAGGCCTGAGAGGACTTGAAGCCAAGCCTTGCCGAAACCTGCACCTGGGATGCGGATTTAGGGTTTAGGGTTTAGGGTTCAGGGTTCAGAGTTTGGGGATTATTTATCCGTTTTCGCTGCAATTCTTGTGCAGGCCAGTGTCCGCGCGAGCCTCGTGGCGGTCAAGCTCTTCAGAAGAAAGTGCGGCAAGGCTTGCTTCGTTCAGGAGCCACGCCAGCGGCTGTACGTGGAACGGATGGTATGGCCTGCGCCCACTCAGAACACAGCATGCAGCAAGCTAGACCATGCAGGTTCCCCGTTAGACCTTTGTGGAACTTCGGCAAGCTCGCCCAGAGGCATAACCTGCCAGCCGCGTGACAGTGACATGAACACATATCCATGCGCATGTGCAAAATCTCATTGCGCCGTCACTAAAAGCTGGTCAGGATATGCAGAACAAGAATCCATGCTGCCCTCCACCATCAGTCCGCTGGGTAAAGGCATTCTCTGTGCGCAGGCTGACAGCATGGCGAACCTGAGGCATCATCAAGGTTTAGGGTTTAGGGTTTAGGGTTTAGGGTTTAGGGTTTAGGGTTTAGGGTTTAGGGTTTAGGGTTTAGGGATCCTGCTCCTCCGAACTCTGGCCGGGGTCGTCATCTCTACAGCAAGTACTGCGCTGGCCAGAACAACGCGGGAGCTCTCAAGTTGCAGCTGTGCGACAGGGTACTCTTGCCTCTGTGGCACAAAACTGCTCACAGCCACCCAACAAAAAAGCACCAGAGTTCCTGAGCCTACACGGCCTAAACCCTAAACCCTAAACCCTAAACCCTTGATGAAGCCACACGCAACCTCAAGCTCCCGCCGCGGCGCCAGCACCATTTGGTCCCGTGACGGCATAAACCTTGCCCTGCTTCAACTCGAGGTCCAGCTTGACACGCGCAGTGCCGTTCCTGTACTCCCTTTAGAACCTTAATATAAAAAATAGTATTCTTAATATCCTCTTGGGTTTTATATGACCAAAAATAGAAATAATTCCCAAGGGGGATATAGATTCCGGTGGTAGGTCAAGTCCTTGAACATGAGATTGCCTGCCATGAGCAGCTAATGGTTGCCACTGGCGCACTCTTCCGGAGGTTTACATGACCGCGTGAGCTGCTGCCTTCATCCGACCGAAACGTGCAGTAGCCATCAGTAGCGGAGCCACGAGATTCTTGCAACCTTGGGGTTCCATACCGGCTTCATTATAGAACATGTGTCTACTGCACTTGGGGGTTGTTCTTAATTTAAGGTCCCTATTGGCATCAGCAACTGCAGCAAGTGCAGAGGCCGGCCTCTGCCGGAATGTGGCCAGCCGGGTGTGGAGTTCAAGCAGGCGCTCTTGGTTCGTTGACATCTGCGCCAAGCGGGCGTCCTTCAACACTCGGCACACACTTGCACGCCTCCATCTTCTAACATGAAGTGGCCTGACTACTTGGCCTGCAAGATCCTGCATAAGGGGGGGTAACAAATCCACTCAGAAAAAACTCTAAAGCACAAGGCCCTTAGAGCAAGGCCTCTCTGTATCGCGTCAGCAAGAAGTCGATGGAATCCTCGATAACAGACGCATAAACCCCCAGGTCCGCGGCTGAGATTGAGCCCAACTCCATCATCCGCGCCATGGCACACCTTAGGATCTACATGAACCCTCTGAAAGGGCTTGTGGTCCATGTATCCTCCCTAAACCCAAAACCCAAAACCCTAAACCCTGTAGGGAGTCACATCGTCTATACATCAGGTTTCGACCTACAGAATGGCTGGGTGGCCATGTACCCGTAGGTCCTCAAGGCTATGGAAGCGGGCCACGTTTAGGGTTTAGGGTTTGGGTTTTGGGCGTTTTGGGCTTTGGGTTTAGGTTGTTTTTTGCTTGTCAGGCTGACTGAGCCATTAAGCCATCAAGCCACAAAAAACAAAAAAGACTAACTGCTCCACCGCTAAACCATGATGCCATTAAGCAAGTAAGCCACTACAACATTAAACCAATCTCTTCCACCCAGAATGGGAAGGTGTGGTTCCATGATCCAAAGCCTATGGTGCCAATAATCATTCAACCATCGGGCTTCGGACTACGGAATGGCTAGATGTCCATGCAACCACTTCCTGGAAATTTCAATCTTCAAGCCATGCATCTTGAACAGCAACTAATATAGCCGTTCAAGTTCTTATTCACGTAGCCCGGGCTGGGAACGCTCGTGTTTCCGATGTCAGACGTTACTTTAGGGGTGTGTATGTCTATGTATATATATATATGTATTTATTTATATGCGCCTGTAGAATTATTGAAAGAATACACATTCGGGTGGGAATATATCTGTATCTATAGATATATATATATATGTGTGTGTGTGTGTACATAAAACGCCGTCCCAATTTGAGGTTCACGTGTTTCCCAACCCCCAAGGCGCTCGATGCCCACGCCCACAATGTTCTGGTAATAGATCCAGTTCAAGTAAAGCCGAGATGAGACCAAACACTTCCTCCACGCTGTAAGCTGGAAGATTTCTCCTGCCAGATCCTCCCAGCGACTTGCCACCAAAGAAGCGGAACCTGTGCGGCTTATGGTCTCTGCGTGCTTCACGTCATGCTCCTCGATTTTCTTCCTCCTGGACATTCGGGTGCGCAAGTGCTTGGTGAGTCGTTCAATGTTCGAAGTTAAAATTGCGAAGGCCCGTGCCCGGCCAAAGTCAAGCCCAATGCTCACGGGAAGAACCGCCATCATAAGCGCCGGCTGGCGTAGCAGGGTGTCTGACATGAGCAGGATGTTAGGAAATCCAAAAAGCTTCTTCTCGATGATCGAATAGCAGTCCGACATCAGCTCAGTCACAGATTCAGCATAAGCTTCCACAGTATGATCAGATTCAAGAGCGACCTCTAAGCGATTGTATGCGAAGTCGCCACCCGAGAAAAAGGTGTCCACACGAACATGCTGGTCGACCTTGCAAAGAAAAGCATAAAGCGACAGCGCGTTTGCAGTCTCCATGATTGTACGCTGCATCATGTACGGAGCAGCCACTGCCCACATGTACTCGCCCACGTGCTGGAGAAAACTCCATGCCTCCAGCTTCCCATCAGCAACATCCAGTAAAAGGTTTGTCCGCGCTTGCCCATGGCGCATGTACCAGATGCCCACATATCCTAAGGAGACTTGGACGTAGGCAGTCACAACAAGGAGCTCACAGACCTCCTCTTCAAACCGACGAGTGCCAACGATGCCCTCAACAGTATGGTATGCTGCCACCAGCTCATGAAAAGGTAGCAGCGACTTGAAGACAGAGGCCAAGTACGGTACCAAAACAGCCCCGCCAACACCAACAAGCAAAAATGAATGCCAGCGCAAGCCAAAGCGGTCATGAGCGACATACGCAGCAAACAAAGCAGTCACTGCCTGCACGGTCTCAAGCACCATCTCGGTGTGAAGCCCTGTCAACAACACGAGCACTATAACTACAACAGAAATCAAAGGGAGCCACTCCCTCGCCAAGAGTGGTGCCACCGAGTACGATCCGATGTGCAAGACAAATAGATTTGCAAAGTCGGAGACCTGAAACGTACCTTCGGCTGCGGCCCGGCGGGCGCCTGTCAAGCTGATTAGAGCAACAGTTCCCAATGCACCAGCTGCCAGGACCTTTACTGGCCACGGCTCTGGCTTGGCCCATGGGGCGGGCAGCACCCAGCGGGCATAAGCAGCTGGGAGAGCGAAGGCCACGGCGTCCGTCTTCAGATATTCGAAAAGCTGGGCGGCAAAGTCATCCACCGCTGCTTCCAGCTCTGCCCATTGCGACCAGCGTGCTGCAACGAAGGCGATGGCCACAGCCACCAGAGACCCATATGTGAGCAGCTGTGTTGAGGACACCATGGCGCGACAAGCAGTAGACACCAGAAACGTGCTACTGAGGTGCTTGGCCCAACATGCGGAAAGCATCGTGCCCGACACACATGTTACCAAATGAAGCAGAATCTGCACATGACATCGTCGGCAGCGCAAGAATCTGCCCGGCCTGTGCCCAGCTTCTTGCGGTCATTCTCCCGCTCACGCTCGCGGCGCTCCATCTTCAATTGACGATCTTGCTCCCGCCTACAGTTGCAACCCAAAAGCATGTTCTGTCGAGGTGTCTGAGTGTGCTGACCGACACAGACTAAGGGGTGCGCTGCTCGGGCGTTTTCACTACCTCCCAAGGTGGACACTCTAGAAAGTAACTTCCGCCGCGATGCACCGACCAGCTAATTATGGTATTGTTGGATTATCATATTATTGCATTATTCCGTCATTTCACTGTTATACTCCTATGTTATTACTTTTTTGTACTGGTTTCGGGCGAACCTTCGCTTGCAGCTGGTCAAGGCGCAAGTCATCACGCCGGACTTCCTCTACGTTCAAGCGCACCTGAAGCAGTCACAATAAGGGGAAGGGGTTAGGGTTCGGGGTTCAGGGTTCAGGGTTCAGGGTTCAGGGTTCGGGTTTCAGGATTCAAGGTTCAGGGTTCAGGACAAGGGGGGAGCATGGGTGGCATGGCAGTTCGATAAACTTCCTGGGGCCCTATGTACCTACAGATTTTTATTGGGCTATACCTACTAGATAGGGGGTACTTACTCCTCATCTGTAGGTAAATAGGGGGTCCCAGGTTGGCCAGGCGCTAACAAGCGCACTGCTCGAAAAAGCCTGGTCCCCAAACCCACCAGCTTCTGAACTCCTAGCTGCTAAGCCCATAGAAGCCCGTGGTACCCGGAGAAGATCTTGGAAGCCGAAGTTGCATCTCATTGCTTTGCCATGTTTTTCGGGCAGTAAGCTTCCTGCATCTGGCGGCTCCATGCCCTTGGATCGAGCATACCGCCTGGCCGGTGCTGCCAGGCTCGCTTGCCCCCAGAAACCTTTCTCAAGTACTGCAGTGAGCAGCGAGACCTGTAGTGCTTGTACAGATCCCTCAGGAGCACCGCCACCTGAAGCTAGCAAGACGGCGAAGCAAAGGGCTTTTCCAGGATGAGGGAAGAAAACGTAGGCAGCAGCGGGAGGCGCTGGGAAGGCGGTGGAACCGAGGAGTGTTTGCATGTCAATGTTCACTTTCAAGCGACTGCTTCCCAGAGGTTGCGCGACTTGGCGTACAGGCGTGTACAGGAATCAGAAGCAATTAGATTTAACGAGCCGGGCTTCGCGTAAGGGTAGGCTTTCGCCGAGGATCACCGAGGGCGAGAAGGGCGCGGCGTCTGTTTCGGCTGGCTTGACGTGGGTGTGAGGGCGGTGTGATGACTCTCCAAACTTGCAGGTCTGAGACATACCGTCGGCTAGAGCCCGGACCTTATACTTCGAACCGCCACCAAAAGGCCAATTCCAAAAAAACACTAATGCAACAAGTGCTGGGCAGCGTAAGATAGACAGGTTGGATGCTGAAACGCGAAAACGGGCGTCCATTCATGTCCGTTCTGAGCGGCTGGGCTGCCGATGTGTGTCGAACATGTGGCTCGAGTAGTTACAGGCTGGCGGCTTGACAATGAGGTCTCTCTCAAGTCTTCTTCTTACTTTTCAATGTGCTGGCAAGCTCGGATATCCATTCGCAACTAGTGTGCAAAGGACTAATGAAACCACGTCCTCCAAGGAGGCCAGTGCGCAGGCATTTGTTTGTAGTGCTTGCGAGCGTGGCATGTGCCCTGGGTTTCCAGGGCGCGCTTCCGGGTGCGCAGTGGAATGGAGACTTTCAACCATCCTGAAACTTCACAACACCATGGTGCCAGGGTTAATTAGTCACATCGCAGAGTCACCCCCCACTAAGCACCAGCACCTGGTCAACAGCGTGTACCTTGTCAGAACACGTTCACGCCAAGTGCGCAGCTTGCCATGTGAGTTCCCGTGCTTGCACTCATGCTGGGCTTTCCGACATAGTCTGGGTACTCCGTACAGCTCACATTGAGCTGTAGGGGCATGTTGGCCTGCGGACGCATCATGAGGCATCATTCCTGCATCTAATCGTTAACAGGAGGGTGTCCGAAAAGTATGGCTGCTGAAGCACCTCTGTGCCATCAGAGCCTTCCAGAAATCCGCTGCCAATGCCACGCAAGCGGACCTCGCCAGTTCTTTCGTGACGTTGCATGTTGTTCTGTTGGGATTGCGGGTTAGGTGTATCCACGACATAGCAGGCCTCAAAGGCTTAGGGTGGAGGGTTGCCAGAGCTGCTCAAACACTGCAATTCAGGACGTGCCCCATGCTGCCTTCGCGTTGCACTCATCAGCTATTCGTCGCATGTTGTTCCCGGCCTCCAACACATGAACTGTCACAGCTGCTTCATTCTCTGAAAGGAGCACAGCACGGGCTGCGCATCGTGCACAGCTGTCACAGAATGCAGCTTCCGCAGTGTGCGCTGTGGACGTGCGCTATTGTTTGTTCATACACTGGCCAATCCAAAGGTCACTGCACCGAACCACCGAACCTGCTGCTGCAATATATGCAAATGCGGCTGATCAACCCGAAGTACATAAGGAGAAACTGACGAATAGACCACGTGATGGGCCCATATGGGCCCATGTACCCAGTCGCTCCCACCACTGCACGGGAACCGTACGAACCTGGTGCTGATACTGTACCATTCTGAGTGCTTTTAGTATGGTTCTTGTTCGTGTTTCTGCTATTTTACATGGTTCTGCTTTGCTGATAAATGTTGTGATTGTGGTTAGCATCGTCTGTGCCAGTACTGGCGAAGGGTGCTGGCATGCTGTCGGACTGCAGCCATTCCGCCGCAGAACGTGGCGGCCTTGCCAAGTATTCTTTTGACAAGGCAGAACTCTTCGTCATCTTCCAATCCTGAGTGAGCACAGAAGCCCCAAACCCTTACAGAGCCGACAAGTCTCCCAAACTGCGCAGTGCTGAGCTCTAACTCCTAGAGAAGCTGAAGCCCCGGCCCACTTGGAAGACACAGATGTACTTCTGGTTCTCCCCTGCGTGATCAGCCAAGGCGAAGGCGGGTGGGTGAGTCATGTGTGGCTCAACCTTAAACCCACGACCCCATTTGCAAGAGGCTTCTCGTCGCTGGCCCAGCCCTGCCTTCGATTTCTCCCTGGGGCAGAATCAACGAGTGCAGCCCTCTCCGGGCAGCCTCCCATGGAGTCGCTCTAGTCAGTATGGCTTTTAGAGGCTGAGGGTTGCACTTTCCTTTCCTGGGATGGCAATGGAAACCAAAAAACCTAGACCCTGTAGAAGGTGCAGGCTTGAGGCGTTCACGCCTGTATTCAGCTTTTTATGCTACCTTCGAGTTGGAACGCAGCTGTCGTTGTATCACAGCCTTTGCTGGCTTTTTTGTTTTGATTTTGATTGAGCTTGGTGCCACCCGACATTCAGCATGAATAACAACTCGCACATAAAGGGCCTGCACAATGAGGGCAAACATGTTGCCAGCAAGACTGGAAATACACGCGCAGCCATGATCGTAAACGCACCCGCACAGGCTATCTAAGGCCAAGGGCCGAGCACATGAGGCAGCATAACTGGAGACGTTGCTACGTGCGCCCCCCGCCTCTTCTCTGCGCTCGCGTCGTTTCCTCTCCAGGTGTCACTCTTGAGCTGTAGCTTTCACCGACGACGTCTTCCCAATTTCAATTAGGAGGCCGTCCTCTGCGTGTCTTCTTCATAGGGTCCCAGTGTCCATGCCTCCCAAAGTTGATGTTCGTTTGATGATGAGAAGTCTTTGAAAGATGCTTCATGCAACTTAGTTTGCCACGTCAAGGACTTGAGTTCGCAGGTTTGTTTGCCATGTTTCCTCCTGCTGCGCAGACTAAGGGTTACGCGGCCTTGATGAGATACATCTCTGAAGGAACTGACCTCGCGAGACTCTCGGCCCTAGGCCCTGCAACCCAAAACCCTAAACCCTAAACCCTAAACCCTAAACCCTAAGGAAGGCTCTGGGAAGTGCTAGGCGCCGGGCTCCTCCGAGTGAGAATGCGGCCCACAAAAGAGGAACTCGTCATCCGTTTCCTCTAGGGTTTAGGGTTTAGGGTTTAGGGTTTAGGGTTTAGGGTTTAGGGTTTAGGGTTTTGCATGGCCGCACTTGACCCTACCTGGAGGTTCATGGTACGCATTAACCAATTATAGCTGTACTTATAACTGTACTTATAACTGTACTTATAGGGTTTAGGGTTTAGGATTTAGGGTTTAGGGTAACTGTACTTATAACTGTACTGATAACCATATTAGGGCACTTGAGGGGCTTATAAGTGGGTTATAAGTACAGCTATAACCGGTTAATAAGTACCATGAACCTCCAAGTAAGCAGAGCCGGTCCTCCATGATCTCGCTGGCTGGAACAACACGCGGAAAAGTCAGCGCCTGCGAGGACATTGCTTTCAAGCCCCTTTCCTTCTCCTTGCATGGCAGATGCCCCGGATGCCAAAGTTGTGCCTTCAAGGGCTTTGGTGCAACACCTCATCAGAAAATGCAGGGTTTAGGGTTTAGGGTTTAGGGTTTAGGGTTTAGGGTTTAGGATTTTCCACTGCTGCTGAAGTCCCACGACCTTGCTCTCTTAGGTATTCGAGCCGACTTGCTGGGACTTGCTCTAAGCTTGCCGCGCTTCTGACTCTCGCTTTCTGGCTGCACTTTAGGCCTTGGAACCAATCATCACGATCATCACGGAAGCACTCGTTGAGCCAGGTGCGAAGCTAAGGCAGACCCCAAACTCAGCTTCGAGCTGCGCGGGCTTAGTCTTTGCTGGAGGCTCCGGCGATGTTTCTGCAATCACTTCCGATCAGTTCACAATAATGTGTAAAGCATTAGAAAGGAATACAATGATCGAATACTACTGGACATGGAAATTCGTGCAACACGGTTCAACAACCATGCGGACCCAACGCTTGGCCTCCCAAGCCAGGCCAATTAGCGGCGCTGGCAGCCTGAAAGCAGACTTGGAAGCTTCTGCCTGAAAAAGCCCTAAACCCTAAACCCTAAATCCTAAACCCTAAGCCCTTTTTGCATCTGGCCTGCTGTGACTCTGCCAGGTAACCCTAAGCCCTGAACCCCTAAACCCCTCAACCCTACACCCTAAACCCTCAACCCGCTGTAAGCAGCTGGCTGCCGACTCATCCAGTGACGCAGTGGCAGTGAGACTTAGAAAGCACAGTGCCATCTTCAGAATGAGATATGGATGCAACCGGCGGAGACATCATCTGCAGGGTGGCTGACTCAGCATCGCCGACGTCTGTGGTCTGTACCGAGTCAACACCCGCCTCAGTCTTCGTGGGCGACCTAACCCGAACCATTCGAATCAGGATCTCCTACTTGGTTGAACTTCTCAGTCGTTCTGAGGCCAACTGCCTTTCCTGAGCCGACGTGCGCTCCGTCCTCTTCAAGGACCTGCAACAACTAGGAGCCAGAAGACATTCTGCGCTCCCAGTGCTTAATCTCGCCCAACGTGCAGAATGTTTTCTGATTTCAACCTTGGCATCCTACTGCTGAAAACTGCCTTCTACGCACCGGTATGCACCGGTCTTTCAGGTACTGCACCTACCATGTGAAGCTGCTGTAACCTAATCAAATCGAGCCTTCGGAGGGCTGGTCATGGCAGCTGCGCAGAAGCAAATTGGTCAAATTACCTGCAAGAGAGGCTCAAGTTCTTTCTTCAGGCCTTCGGGGCTAGATTGGGCTTACAGACTCGACATTTGCTGCACAGGCTTACGCAGGCTTTGCCGGGCGCTCACCTGCGCGACACCGTCTCCTAGAACATTGATCGTCCCCCACGCAAGCACTTGGGATAACTTTACGCACTCCCGTGCCTGCAGCTACCGGGTCAGCGACCCTGGATGGTGCACCCTGCCTCTCGATCTTCAACTTATGAACAGAACGAAAGGACCCCCATCTAAAAATGGCGTTGCTGTCTCATGCTTCTGTCTGCACACTGCAACCGGCCTTCCGAAGAAGGACTGCCGAGTGCAGCCTCATTGCAGGTGCAACCACTGAAGCGTTGCAGGAAAGAAGTCAACACACGCACAGAGCGCATGCAAGGCGGTGCTCAACGAGGTGCGGGCTAAACCCAGAGGAACTGCCCACAAATTGCTGCAGGGTAAAACGAACTGGCGATTACAGTGCTGGCTTGCATTGGTGCATCTAACGGTGTGGAGGTGCGAACGACTTGCTTTAGGTGTCTCGCGACGCGCTTGTCGGAGTGTGCCTCTTGGCTAGCTCGGTGGAAACTAGTTGTCTGAAGTCAAACTGGCATCGTCGTCTGGCTGTGCTTTGGAGTTGCACGGATGCCTGTGGAGCCAGATGTCACGTAAGTGAACTTCAGCAGGTTTGCATGCAACAGCGCCATTGGGCATCATGATCATCTTTGATGGGCCACGAAATGGACCTAAGTAGCTGGTGGGTAAAGGGTGATGATGGGCATACACAAGCTCTTGGCTTTTGGTTTTGACACTGCGCAGCTCAGCTGGGTGGGCGGCTGATGTACTGTGGTAAAGCATCAAGAGTGGCATTGTCATAACCGGACATGACACAGCTCGGTACGCCGCTCTGACAAAAGCACGGCTCCACACATCGTAGTCACTCCCTACCCCAATGCCCCTCACCTTTCCAAAGTGTGGGTGTCAGTAAAGTATCACAGAACCATACACCCAGAGTCTGTGTTTGCTGTAGCTTATCCGGGCTCACTGCAAACCAAAGAATCTTCTGCGCATGAGCCAGGACTGGACTGGTTCCAGCCCCGTTTTGGGGCCACCACAACTCAGCTGCTCGAGGCTGCATTACTGCACTATCCGACGCTGTAGTATGGCATGGTATCACATGCGCTTGGACACGCTGATGGCCGCAAAGCTTTGGCAGCCTGCAGGCGTCGAAACAACAACAAGAAGAAGTAGTAGTAGTGGTAGTAGTGGTAGTAGTGGTAGTAGTAATGGTAGTAGTAGTAGTAGTAGTAGAAGTAGTAGTAGTAGTAGTAGTAGTAGTAGTAGTAGTAGTAGTAGTAGTAGTACTAGTAGTAGTAGTAGAAGTCGTAGTAGAAGTAGTAGTAGTGGTAGTAGTAGTGGTAGTAGTCAAACCCTTGAAAGGTTCGCTCGGGGCACCACCCAGGTCCCACGCACCAACCCCCCCAGAACCAAAAAGGAATGCAACTCCGTCAGCCCACATGCCCCACAAAGAACGTCCCTTTGCTGCCTAAAAACAGCATAAAGTGCAGAAAGCTAGCAAACTTAGGGGAGCAAAGGCTCATAGCAAAGGCTAGGGATCAAAGAAAGGCCAGGGTCCGTCAAAATCTCCTTGTCTTACTGACTGACTTGAAGGACATGCCAAACAAATCTGCTTCCTCGTCATGGGTAGACCGTAAGTTAGGAAAGGACGCCGTACGGAGGTCGTAGGATCTGCTGGTTGGGGATTGTATGCCAGAGTGATACATGCCTATTCTCAACTAAAGTTAAACATCCCCGGCAAAAGCTTTTCCGGACCACACAATTTACACACCAGACATATGCAAGGACCTGATAGGCACTGCGAGGAATACATAGAAACTATCCAAGCCTCCTCCGACGCCGTAAACAGACCCCACAGCTGGAGCGAGCACGACCTGGGCAACATAATTTGGGCGACGTTGTTTTGGCAAACATTCGGAACTGGGCAAGCCTGTAGTGTACAGTTCACGAGCACGAAGTCATCTGCCATACCGGGACCAACGGCAAAGCTGCCTAGCTGCCGGGTCAGCACAGTGCATCGGCACTTTTTTGGGCAAGTTGTTTCTGGGAAAACCCTAAGACTTCGATGAAACACTCTTTCGTAACGCGGGCCCCTTGGGTTTAACGTCGAGGAAGTGGTCTTCGCAGGGCTGCTTCAAGTTGCTCTGGATTCTGATGGCAGACTTTCTGGCGGCGCAGCAACTGCAGGATCTTGCAGGCCCCGCGAGCCCGTGAACTTGCGTTTCGATACGTAGAACAAGGCTGCCTGAGTCCTCCACACAAACAATGTGCGGATTGCAGCAGCTGGCAACATGGCTCGCAGTGGAGACACAGACTTCGCTGCTTGAAGTGCAACAAGGAGTGACATATTCAACAGTTTGACTATGGCTGCTTACATACTGCTGCTGCGCTGACGCCAGCAAGACAGCCGATGTGCATCTTGTGTGATTCACTGGACAAGGAGCTCCCCTCATCTAACGATGTTCATGCTGCTGAAACGAACGAAATTCGCAACAATTCAGCCGACAGGTTGCGTGCCTGCAAAAGCACACTGCTGAACTCTCAGGAGGGAACCAGAACATCGCAGGCAAACCTTGCGCCGAGAACTACTTTTCTGTACGAACTTATTCTGGAATCATACAGTCATACAGTAGCTGTTTGCCAGTCAAACAAAACCTCCCAGGCTGATGGAGGAATCGGCGCAGGCATCCGCAAAGCCTAGCCTTGAAGATACGGCGCACGCATTAGGGAGTGGAGATCTGTTCCCAAGCGCCAGATTTGGAACCACATGTTCATGAGTTCTTGAGAGGAGTCACTGGGGTAGTAGATCCACCTGAGGCTTCAAGGCAAGCCCGTTTTTTTGATTCTGTCTTTGTTTTGAAAAAGTAGGATGCCACATCATCTTGCTATTGCATTCTCTCTACGATTCTACAATTGCACGATTACAAGATTATATTATCATGATATGATCGTATTAGAGTACTGTATTCTATTCGCATATCACACTATCACGATGTGATCATTGTTGACATGATTTTATTGTTAAAGAAATGCATGATGTTGGTCATGTATGTTGATGTTGATCGTCTTATAGTAGTGCAGCATTATAGTACTATAGTATCCTAGTACTATAGTCCGATAGTATTATGATATTATGGACAAACACAAGAGTATCATAGCAGTAGAGCATTATAGTCTATGTATTTGTTTTAGTATTCTCGTATTCTGATACATGTTAATATTGACACCACTCTTCTTGCTTCTAGTGCCGTTTTGTCGTCACGGGCATTGAAAGAACAGGACACTTTTGGGTCAGATCCCTCCGCTCCTTTTCCCCCTCCACCCTTCCCCCCTCCGCCCCCTCCATTCCCACCCCCCCGCCCCCCCGAGGGCGAATGCTCATCCGAAGCAGGTTAAAGGCACAGCAATCCCTTTCACACATCCTTCGACCTCGCTTGAAGACTCAGTCTGTATCTGGGAGCCCTTCTTGAAATACAATGTAGCTGCGAAGGCATGGAGGGAATTCAGGGCCGACGGGTTCTGTCGACAGCCTGCAAGCGCAGCTAAGACAAACAGCGCATCTGCGCAATTCGGATGGTGTGAGCGAACCGAAATCAACCTGCACCTGCAGTCGTCTGCCAAAAGGAGCATTCTGGCCACCATCCCGCACAGTCACAACAACAAATGTAGAGTCTAGAGTGAAACTCGCATTCTGTTGGCCTGCATCCTTTGCATGTGAATCTGGAGAACATGCGAAGGAACATGCCCCAAGTGTGGCATAACTTCTGGAAGTAGCTCCAAGTCTGTAACCCTAAACCCTAAACCCTAAATCCTAAACCCTAAACCTTGAGGCATGCTCAGGCCAACTTGATAATTATTTCGGTGGCTGCGGTCAGAGACGGCTGGGCGGTGTCTGAGAGAAACTGAATTCATGCTGTGAGACACGATGTCGGTGAAGCTAGCCTTGACAGCCTGTGGCTGCAAAAGCAGCAGCCAAGTCGTGCCCGAACTCGTTGGTGGATATGAGGCCTCTACGGGTGGCACCGAAGGTACGCAGTGGATCATGCAAAATCGACATGTGGCAAATGTGGCTGGCAAAACAAAGGCACCCTAAACGCAGCACACACACCCAGAAACGGTTCGTGCATTCCCCTAAGCCCTAACTCCTAAATTCTTGGCTGCCCAGGATGCGGCCTCATCTGGGACTTCCATGAAGTCATGCCAGATGGGTTCCCGCCACTCCCGTCACTCCTTGCAGGGAGTGGGGTTTAGGGTTTAGGGTTTAGGGTTTAGGGATTCCACACACACTTGTCCAGCAGCCCACAGGTATTAACAAATTCCGAGTCGTATGGCGAAGTGCACTTGTTGCTGGGAAAGAAGTGGTTGGATCTTTGGATTCCCCCACACGTATTACCTGCCACGAGAGTGAGCATGCTGAAGCATTGCAAAAAAGAAATGGTTCTAAATATGGAAATCATAGCCGCCGACAACCGCAAGGTTCTTGTCAGGGTTCCGTTTCCAGTCTGTTTCCAAAAGGTTAACATGGAAAGCAGAGGCTCACTTGCAACAGTGCTGGTATCGCCGCTGCATGTTGATGCAGCATACTCCTTCCGAAAGTGCCGTGCTATTCTTTGTCGACGCAGACATGGCTTTGGGCTTGACTCTGCCGATTGCACTGTGCTGCGGTCTCCGTAGTTTCCTTTGAACTGACTTCTTCGATTCTGAACGAGCCCGGAAAAGGCAGAAAACCAAGAAGCTAAGAAGCCCAACAAGCTGCGAAGCCAACACGCCAGGAGGCCAAACAGCGAAGCGCTCCTTCCATGTGACTTTGTGGGTCACTCGTGGTGGTTCCCACGCTGTTCACGCCGATGCTTGGCCCATCGGGTTTTGGCTGCGCCGGGGCTTTGACTGCGTAGCTGGGGTCCGAGGTCTTGCTTCGAGGAGTCGTCTAAGGGTCCATGAAGAGCCTGCTCTAGAGCAGCTGTCCATGCAAGGTCTATGGGAGGCCCTGGCAGGGATGTGCAGGATTCCTGCTTTGAGGCTGCAAGCCAGCGGTGCTGCGGAAGAGCCTCGGCTCGAGCACAAGCCGCTCCCATCTCCTTCAACGATGCAAAGTCTGGGGATGCGCAAGTGCTCGTGGCTGACACGCACGACCCCTTGCCGGGAGATGCCCACAAATGCTCCGCTGTTGCTGTCGTCGACACTGGTGACGGTGGCTCAGCGTCAGTGGCGCACTTGGCTTGCGAGAAGGTTGTCGACACGCCCTTGATGTTGGCCTTAGCATCCATGCCCTTTCCCTTGCCCTTGCCCTGACCTTTGATGTTTTTCTCGCCCTTGACATTGGCGACGTCGTCCTTGAAGGTGACGTGGTCCTCTATGTCGGTGACTTCGTCAGCATCCTGGTCCTGGACCCTGCCGACTCCCTTATCCTTGACGTCGGCTGTGTGCCTATGGCCCTTTCTGCTGGCAGTTCTCTCGCCCTTGGCCTTGACGATTCCTTTGCCCGTAGCTTCGGCCACGTCCTCGTGCTGGACCTCGACATCGTCCTCGCACTTGACCTGACCAATTCCCATGCCCTTTACTTCGACTGTATCCTTGCCCTTTCCGTTGGCACTTCTCTCGTCCTTGGCCTTACCGATTCCCTTGCCCTTGACTTCGGCCATGTCCTTGCTCTTGACTTGCTTGCCGCGGATATCGTCCTCACCCTTTTCCTGACCTTGCTTGGCACTTCTTTCACTCTTGGCCTCACCGTCTTCCTCCACATCCTTGCCCTTGACATCGACATCGTCCTCGCCCTTGACCTGACCCATTCCCCTGCCCTTTGCTTCGACTGTATCCTTGCCCTTGCCGTTGGCGCTTCTCTCGTCCTTGGCCTTACCGATTCCCTTGCCTTTGACTTCGGCCATGTCCTTGCCCATGACCTCCCTGCCGCTGATAGCGTCCTCGACTCTGAGCTGACCAATTCCCTTGCCCTTTCCTTTAGGGACATCCTTGTCGTCCGTGCCGGCGCTTCTACCCTTAGCCTTACCGACTTCCGTGCCCTTGACTGTGGCTGCATCCTTGCCTTTGACCTCGCCCTTGCCGTTGACCTTGCTCTTGCCTTGCATGTGCTCATCCACGTCTTTGCGCTTCACTTTGCCCTTGCCCTTGCTCTTACCCAAGCCTGGGCTGCAGACATAACGTGCACAAGGGTAAATGTCCAAAGCCCCGTGCAGAACAATGTGATGTGGGATGATGTTGTTTGGATGCTTGTTCGCTGTCGCAGCCACTGTTCCGCAATGCCACTCGCAGTTGACTTGTAAGACTGCCACTGGGAGGATATGCCCCAATCGGCGCCCCACCAGGCGCCATGGTGACTTGGGCCTCTGCGCATTTGTCTGGCATCACAACGCGTAAGGTGGGCAGCAGTTACACCGCAACTACGCATGTACGGGGATAGGTTGCCGACATCTCCGGAATGTCGCGTCAGCATGCCCGATCCACGAGGAGCCTCGGCATCCCAATGAAACCAAGGGCGGACGTCCATCGCATCCGCTGGGTGCCCGGACATTTCGACCTGGCTTGCGTGCAACTCTCTCCCAGTCATCCTGCAGAATCTGAAGCCAAGAAAGCAGCAAGCTGCAAGGGGGGCAAAGGTACGAGTACCCTAAACTCCCTGAACTCCCTAAACCCTTAGCATCCCTTAGCATTGTTTGCACTTTGCTGTCGCATACTGACGCCTTAAACTGGGGACCAAAGGAACCCCAAGATTGGGATCATATACCCTCTACCTGTATTGTACTCCATAGTTCCTATGAAGGTAAAAGAACCATGAACCCTTCAAGGAATCATCTGGTCCCCAGGTACCAAGCTTTTGCGCGCTTGCCGGTGGATGGGTCCTGAATGCGCTGGTTTTTGGACTCCTTGGCCAATCTCTGGCGTCTGCGTTCGGCACCTGAGTTGAGGGAAGCATAGATCTCTGCAACTCATGGGTACTGCAAATCTATAGCCTTAAACCCTAAACCCTAAACCCTGCCTCTGCAAAAGGCGTTGAAGCGGGGGTGTGGGTCTTTCCCAGGGACCGAAAGGGTTCATGGTTCATATGCCTTAAACAGAGGGCATATGACCCCAATTTTAGAGTTCATGTGGATGTTTCCCCCCTCTCTCCCCCTCAGGATGGGAATAAACATTCCCCCAACCCTCTCCCAACAACAAAAACTACAAAAGCCAAAACCAAACCCTGAACCCCAATTTTGAGAACCGGCGCGCTGTGAGACTCAGGTACCGACTCTGTGCCTCGCGGGCAGCAGCAGAGACCAGGGCTCCAGCCCGAGCGCCACCGCCTGGGGGCCAATGATTGCAGAGGTCCCGATACCACTGTGTGTGAGGCGCTGGTAGAAATGGGCTCATGTTACGTTCGGCCTGGCCTGCCCTCACAAGAGCTCTGCGTTCGGCGGGAGTGGTTGGGACCTTTGATCTTCCATGAGACGGCCGATGCTGCGTGCCAACCAGCGCTCTGACTGCTGCTGTGCCCGCTGCCACACCGAGCGGAAGGTCGGTGTGCCTCCATGTTCATACCCCAGCGCATGGTTGGGAGAATATGTATACATTTATTTGTTATTCCTTATAGGCTTCTAGGGTTTAAGTACCCTTAAGAATGTAAAATGGCACCCAACTATGACAAAGACAAATTGTACGTTACAGATCATATGTTGCGTATCCGTGCAAACATCACATGCGCCTGGGTGTCGGCAAGTCACCCTCGGAGTCATCACCTGACCACGTGTCATCACAAGTGCCCCTGTTTAACAAGAGAGAGTCAAAGCAACAGCAACAAAAGATGGCGGCAGCATTCAACTTTAGGCCGCCCTGAGCTTAGCTTCCGGCCGGGGGCTCCGATAAACTGCAAAGGAAGTCCCTCTCCAGGCGACGGATCGCGCGCTTTGGGCCTTTGTCAGAGACCCTGGCAAATCATACAAGGACTGCGGGCGTCGGCAGCCCAAGGCACCACGCGGAATCGGTGCCACGATGATCCCTATAAACTCTAAACCCTTTTTGGTCAACGAACTTTGAGGCTAAACCCTATAAATCCTAACCCCTTTTGCATCCGAACAGCCTAAATCTTAAACCCACTGAAAAGAATTCGCCTGTCATGAATGCGGGGCATTCATCTCGGTCTGAGCCTCCTGCGGCGATGGCAAAAATGTCGCCTTCGGAGGCCGAGGCGCCTGCTGCAACTCATTTCAAAATGTTCAGCTCATTTCTTGGGCACTAAATGAACCCTAAGAGGGTTTTTCACACACCTTAACAGGAAGTATGGTAGTAGAGGGTATATGATCCCAATTTTGGGAGGTGTACGAGACCCCAGCCTTTGGCATCATCTGGTCCATGCGGAGATCGTCGCGCCGCATTTCCTCCACGACGAAACCCGCCTGCTCGCGCATGCCCTGCTGCTGCAAGCCTGTGAAGCCCTCGTAGGTGGTTGTAAGACCCTAATCTAAACCCTAAACCCTAAAACCCTAAACCCTCAACCCTAAAACCCTCAAGGTTGTAAGCAGCTGGCACGTGGCGGCTCCATGCACATGGAGCGGACGTATCGCCTGCAGGGGAGGCTTTCGGAACTCGATCCTTGAAGGTCGGGGGATGAGTGAAAATCCAGGCCTGTAGTGTTTGTGGAGATCTGCAAGCAAAGCAGCAACCTGGGTGCTGCCACGAGATGTGTCGTGAAACTTCAGCAAATGGTGGTGACGTGCTGCCGTCAGAGACAAAGGGGTTGGTTGTTGCAGCAGCCGAGCTGGGGGGTCCTGCCCACTTCCCTTCCTTGGAGGTAAGTATGACACATTCGTGTCGTCGATTTCCAGGCCTGTTTATTCACCACTACTACTACTACTACTACTACTACTACTACTACTACTACTACTACTACTACTACTACTACTACTACTACTACTACTACTACTACTACTACTACTATCTGTATACAGCAGCGGTAGCCTTCGAGGCCCGCGAAATAAAACTGTATCCTTTTCAGATGTTTACAAGGGCGTCTGGCTTTTCCAAAGCCGAAATCGTCCTGCGACATTGTCGTAGGGATGTTTGTGGTTCGTTTCCCAAGATGCCTCAAAAGGCCCATGCGCTCATCATTAGAGGCCTAAACCCTCGAAGTCATCCTATTCCACAGCGTCCTGGCTACGACGTGGTAAGGCTCTTTGCCCCAGATACTTTTAAACGTGCAGGCATTAAATGCACGAAACTTCGAAAAGACATTTCCTTCTACGTACCTCTGTGGCGGGCCGGGCCCACCATCCACATGTTTAATGCGAGTCGCCGTAACACAACCGCACTGAGAAAAACCGACGCTTACTTGCAATAATGACTAGTAGCACTTAGCCGGCGTGCCCTAGCTCTCCTCTCCTAACAGATGCCGTGACATTGCCCTGGTAGCAAGAGGAAACGGAATCACCGTGTCTGAGCTTCAACAGGCGGGCACGTCTCTCTTAATATTTGGCATCATCACTGCACGGTTCACGAGGCGGCTCGGCTGCGGCGAGTTCCAGTTCAGCGTCATCAATGAAAACTTGTTGAAATAATTTCGTCGCTTCTGATGAACTCGGTTTCGCAATGACTCCATAATTTTCACCTGCCCTGCCGACCCTACTTTTGGACTTGCATTGTCGTCATGTAGGTTTTTTCATTCTCAGCATGGAGCCAATGTTGGTAGTCGGAATCCGGTTTGCAAACGCTGCCTCAGACAAAACAATCGTCCTAGTGTCGCTGGGGACTCTGTGCAGGGACGCCTTGAGAAGTATTCCATTGCTGCGACCAATACCAGATGTGGGCGTTGACAAGCTGCTGCTGGCAGAGAAAAGCGGATTCTGGGGGTCCATTTTGGCCACGTCCGCTGCCCATTTGTTGGTCGACTCTCGTGCGTTGCTGAGGCCGCCGGTTTACAGCTGGTGGCTTCCGTGCAACAAACAAGAAAAACACATATCATAAGCTTGAGAAATAAGAGAACAATCACGGTGAATAATAGAGAATCATGCTAAGAACTTCAGTATGAACATCCAAAACCACGTGTAGTTGTCAGCGGGGTCTGCTAGAGGCATTGTTTCAAGCCGTTTACCCAAATCCGGAGTGGGCTCGTGATGCCTAAGGGTCACCGGCCACTAGCAACGACTACTACTGTGACTTCCTTCCTCCCCCGCCTTTACACTGGTACTGCGAGAGCAACAGCGCATGGCACATTCTTCAGGGCTTGTCGTCAACAAACATTCCGTCGTTGTAGATATCTATAGCACGCGGCACAAACCTTCTTGGGCTGCCACGCTCGCCACAGCAGACGCCTGAACACGGGGCCCGGCCGACAGATCGAGGACGGTTGTTTCAAGCTGGCGGCTACTTGTAACTTGGTTGCCGTTACATGAGCTGATGCGATACTCTTGAGTGCCTGCAGGCAATTATGGTGTCAGGATCTTGTGGCGTAGTAGCGGTGTCAACAACAGGTGATGCAAAGCTGGACGAAGCGACTTCTAAGGCACTGGCGTAGTCTGAAAAGTCCGTGCAGCTGACGTTAAGCTGCAAGGGCCTGTCTGCCTGCAAAAAGCTGTTGCCATTCCTTGCTGCCAGACTGCATCACAAATCCCTAAGGGTCCATGTGCCTATATAGTGTATACTTGCGCCTTAACGGGGTTCTCACATAATAGCTTTTAGGACCCAAGAATACACTATATGGGTACATGGACCCTTAGGGAAACGAAACCCATCTCCGTGCTCTCCGTACCTCTAAACCGTTGACGCCTTCGAGGAAGCCACTGCCCCTGCCACGCAGGCGTACCTGCTCTTATCGCAGCTTGCGGCGCTTGCCCATATAATAACAATAACAATACCAACAACAATACCAATAACAATAACAATAAGAATAACAATAACAATAACATTAATAATCATAATATTAAGTATAAGAAGAAGAAGCAGAAGAAGAAGAGGAGGAAGCCCTGCGCTACAGCAAGTGGGCCTTGGCATTGCACGCGTCTGCTATGTTGCGCATGTTGTGTCCGCCCTGCCGAGCAAGAAAAGCTGCTGTTGACCCTCCGTGGCTTCTTTTGAAGCGGAAGGTCCACCCGCACCTTACCAAGAATTCTCTTCACGAGGCAGAAATCACCATCATCTTCTTCCAGTCCTAAGCAAGAACACTTTTAAACGCATGCCCTCGGAATCTACGATCCACAGGCTCGGATTTCGACTTGCTAGGCGACAGCGGAAAGCAGACGTCTGAATCGCTCACCCACGTGGATCGCGCAGATGAACTTCTGATTGTCCCCTGGCTAGCACGTGCGACAGATGCGACCTTGCTTTCATAGAATGCTGGCCTTGTATCTCTCCCTCTGGGCGGATGTATCCTTTGCGTACAGCCTTCAGTCGGTCTCCATCTTCAATGGTTCTTGCATCTGTTCGCACATTCGTGACGGAAATCATGCCAGTTCTCGCACATTCTGGACGGGAACTTTACCAGTAGTATTCCAGGGCATATGGCGACATGAATCTCAACGAACGCATCGCCACCGCATGCATGACTCGGCGCAGTCGTCACCATCATGAGCATCAGGAGTCAGGAGCCCAAATGACAAACACATACCCCAACGATGACCTCAAGGCTTGATCAAGGCAGTCACATCTACACAGCTACCTCTGCATGCACACCAGCAGGGCAGGGGGGGAGGTGGAGGTGTTCTGCGGAGCACTGGCATGGGCCAGATTTTCTCGGCTACTAAGGCATGGCATCAAACTCACAAGAGCAGATGGCTCACTGAACAACGTGCAACGACGTGCAACGGTCATCGTCAACTTGTCAGCGAAAGAAGGCTCAAGAGCACTCAGAGCACTCCCGCACTCTTCAAGATGGAAGAGCTGTGCCAGGGACCTCCAGGATAGGATGGCGCTGACGCCTGGCAGGAAACCCTAAACCCCAAACCCCAAACCCGTGCGAGCTGCAGCTGTCTCCATAGAAAAAACTTCATGGCGGGCCTTTCTGGTTGGAAAGGCCCCAGTCGCCAAGCTTCCTGCAAGATCAGGCACGGGAAACGCAGGTTAACCATGAAATGCCATGGATTTTTCCGCAACAGAAGCACTTGTGGGTGCCGGTCTCGAATAAGGTAAACCTCTGATGGAAGTGCTTCTTGAGCGTCCGGTGACCTGCACAGTCATGCACGAGGCACCAGCATAATATAGGGGCCTTAATAATAAGAATAGGGTTTTGGGGGGTTGCTATAGTAGAATTCAAGGGAATACAATTATTGGTAATTATTCCGACCGTTATATTACCTCTGCAAGATTCTGGAAGTGCATGGGTGCCCCGGCCAAGGACGAGGTCCACAAAAGATGAACTCTGCATCGGCATCCGGCTCATCCTCCTACTGTTTTGGGCTACGCGCGCTGCTGCCCCTGCTGGCTGCAATCTGACGGCAAGTCCGCGACAAGAAAACCATGCTTTATCTTGGTGATGTCTGACGTCCTGCACGGACCCTCTGCCGAAACATACTGACCCCGTCCTCGAGCAGCTGGATTGCTGGAACTGTGCGTGGATAGACTCTCACCTGAAATCGGACAGCTTCGGCGGTGAGGGTCCAGGAAGCTCAGGCTAACAGCGTGCGGCCCTCTCAGGCACAGGCCTCGACGTGGGCAGCGCCTGACTGCAAGCCACAGCACGTTTGCACGTCGTGCTGCTTTTGAGAAGAGAAAGGTGCCTTCACCACAGCCAGCTCTTCGGGACCTGAGCTTGCCGAGTTTGCTATGCTGCAGAAGAGGGTGACAGTGTTTGCAAGTGAGCAATGGGGGCGGCACAGCTGACAAGTGGATCCACTTGCCGCTTGCTCCCGAAGAGATCGTGACTCCACACTGGATGACCGCATTCCCCCGTAGTGTCTCAAGGCAGTGTCAGCCAAGGCCTGGGATAGTCAGACGACTGTGCAGAGAAAGTGAACCTGGCCCGATTATTGCGTAAGTTTGGGTAACTTTGGGCTTATTTACCTTCTGCCGAGGCCATCTAGCTCTGAAACCTGAGTCGAGTGCCACTGCCTCGAGAATAGCCTTCTGCATCTGGCTGGCAATGACGGGCTGAATCTTGCGCAGCGCCACAACAACATGCCGCCACCACGTTTATAACTGTAGCTGTACTAAGTACCATGAAGAAGCCGCCTCTTCTGGAGTAGCCGGCTGCGCAGGGCTCCGTGGACTCGCCGGCCCAGGGGAGACAGGGGCTGAGGCTGAAGCCTGCACACTGAGCGCCGCTGACAAAACAGCCCCAAACCCCAAAAACCCTGTACCAAGCAGTTTGGAGGATACCTCCGGAAGATCCACCACGGCCGCCATGGCTGCTCAGATGAGCAGAATATTCTTCGGATCACTCCCGCAGAGCCCAAAAGAAAGGAATTGCAGGGTTTAGGGGTTTAGGGGCGTTATGTGACTACGAAGCGTGCTCTACCGCAAGCTGGCAGGTCTTCTTCAGTCTCGGGACCAAACACCCCAAGTACCCCCCCTCAAGGCATCGCCCAGCTTCCCCCAGGCAAAGCACCCCACACCCACAAGCACCCAAGCGCCTCCAAAGCAGCCTCCGAGCACCTCTTAAGCAAACCTAAAGTAGCTGAAATGGCAAACAGCATATCGGCAGCACTCTTGATGTGGCAGGGTCAAACACCTGCACACTGGCGCCAGTGTTCTGGGCTGAGGTCTTGGGAAAGGTCCACTCTGCCCTGTTGAGGAGGACTGTGTGCCCAGACTGCCAGGATGTTGAGAGCTCATTCGGGGCAAGACTGTCTGGCAAATGGAAAAGCACACGTAGAGGTGATTTCAGTGGGACGGGAAGAACTCCGATACATGTCTTCGAAGGCTTATACTTGTCTAACTATCTATGTTGGGTCACTATATGTTGTTGCCGGCTTTGAGCGCCGAAAAAAACATGCGAGGAGGCTTGCAAAACAAAAATCATCCGAGAACACCAACTAACCCTGAACCAGCATGTTCGCTGAAAAGTGGTTTCCATCACCTTCAGATCTCACCCACATGAGGACATTCAGAGCCCCAGGGCATGGATGCCACATGAAGCCATCGGTCACATTCCAAGCTTTTTTTTGAACAAAAGCACCACCTCTCCTAAGATTTGGCTGACCTGACGCCGATATGGCAGCGGTCTCCTTCGATATCGCTCGGCGCAAGGGCCTCTAAGTCTATCACGTCGGGACGTGCGATTTAAAAGCGGGGTGGCTTCTATCCCTTGACAACCTCCTCTGGGAGTTCAATTACTTCCTCTTCAGATCTACTTGCCTATGCTCACGCCACCCCCCAGCATCTGGAATCTAAATGGGGGTTTACGAGAATAAGGGACCCCCAATACAGCGCCCCAAGTCGTAGGATCCTCTTGTAATCAGGACCCCAAGAAGGTGCCCCCTACTTTCGGAAACCCCTAAACGAGGAAAAGCGGATGACAAGCCTTGGCGAAAGCATCATGATAGTGCCTTTTCAGGTTTCTGCAATGCACACAAGCAGAAAGTGACTCGTCCGATAATCTCTGATCTTCGAAAGCTTCCATGCTCTCGCCCAAGCACTGGGTAGGGGATTGTGACAGATGTGCATGGACTGAATTCAAACCACAATGCAGCTCGCAGACTAGTCGATTGGTAGCTGCAGAAGTGGCATCACGCTGCGTCAGGCTTACGAGCCACGTCCGTGGTCATGAGTCGAAGGTCCAGACCTCGCAGTCACACACACACACACACACACACACACACACACAGTGACCCTGTCACAAAAGTGCTGAAGCAACAGCTGGGTGGTGCTTAGTGATAGTTTTTTGGGGGTGACCTCACCTGAAAGCTACGGAGGTGTTGGGTAGAAACTGGAGAGGTGCTGGAGAGGTACTGGCGAGGTACTGGAGAGGTACTGGAGAGGTGTTGGAGAGGCGTTCTGGGGGGCGGGTGAAGCCAAAAAAACTATGAGAGGCATGGGTGACTTGCAAAAATTCAGGGTTCTTTTCATTTCGACGATGCATCCCGGGAGCCAAGGGGGCTTCGCAAGCTTGTATTGCAAAGACACCCATCTATTCTGCAAAATGGCCGCCCACCCGGCACAACGCAGAATGCAAGTCAAGCTTGGGAAATCCAGCCCGGAAGTCCCTGCGAGGCCTGAGGGGCTTCGCCAGTTCAGGCCTACCAGCTTATGAGTTGGGATGGAGGGTTTAGGGACACAGGCAATGCATTCAATATTCAGAACTGATGCTCAGGCCCACGTTGTCACTATGTGATGATGCCGATGGTGCTGATGCCCATGTTGCTCGCGCAAAAAACGGGCCCTTTTCGGCCCCTCCGCAGGGCACATAGCCCTGCAATGCCGTGGGGTGCTTTCATGCTCCGCCGATGTTTTGACTCTTTCTATGCAGATGATCCTCTCTTGTTCCCGTCTTCTTGTTTACCCCGCTGGCGAACATATGCCCGTTTTGGAGCCCTTGACAAGGTTTCTGTATTGGCCTTGTTAAGGTTTTTGTGGGGGGTTTGGGTTCAGACCCAAAACCCATCAAAACCTCTTCAGTCCAGAAAGCAGGAAACCCGAAAAGGGGGTTTGGGTTCAGACCAAAAACCGACAGAAGCCGTTTAAGAAGGGATTTGGGTTCAGATCTGACTTAAACAAAACTCTGGGGAAGCCAATCCACCATCGTGACTGTTGTAAGCCCATGGTGCCGGCACCATAGCCTTACAACAGTCCTGTCGGGACCTGGAGCATCAATTTTGAATGCCTTGCCTGTGTCCCTAAACCTTCCATCCCAGCTCATAAGCTGGTAGGTCTGAACTCCCGAAGCAGGCCTCGCAGGGACTTCCGGGCTGGGCTGGATTTCCCAAGCTGACATATTCTGCGTTGCGCCGGCTGGGGGGCCATTTTAGAATAGACTGGTGTCTTTGCAATGTCAGCTCACGCAGCCCCCTTGGCAAGCTCCCGGGATGCCTCGTCGAAATGAAAAGAATCCTTAACCCTTGCAAGTCACCCATGCCTCTCATTGTGTTTTGTGGCGTGGGGAGGGGGAAGACCTACTGCCGGCCCCCCAAAACACCTCTCCAACGCCTCTCCAGCACCTCTCCAGGTGTTGCCCAACACCTCTGCAGTTTTCAGGTGAGGCCAACCCAAAAAAAACACACCATATCACTAAGCACCAGCCAGACAAATGCACTGCTGCTAGCTGCTGGGGCCAACTGCATCCTCCCACGGCTAGTTTGGGCGCTGGCGACCTGACTTGCAGCAAACGTGCGTTTCTGAATCTCTCTGTATGCTGCGACCCCGGCCTGCCCACCGCGGACCAGAAGCAAACGCCCCTATCGGCGCACCATTGGCCGTCATCGCTTGGGCCTGATGCACTCGCACCATAAACTGCATGAAGCCAGTGGCGCGAAGAGCGTGGAAATTGCCGAATCCTCACATTGAGATGCTGACATCCCCAGAGTTGCGGGTCAGCAGGCCGGATCCTAGTGGTGCCTGCTCATCAATGCCAATGCATCACTGTGTCTAGAGTTGGGTGGGCCAATGAGCCGTGCGTAGGGATCAGGCATGTCGACTGGGCTTGCGTGCTGCTCGCTCCCAAGCGTCCTGGAATGCACAAGCCTGACACGACTTTTGTGCCACACCTGTAGCAGCTCCTGTATCTTCTGCTCCCGCCATTCCTTCTCCATTCTCTGGCGCTCCTTCTCTGCACCTGAAAACGACATTTTTTGACATGTAGGGTTTAAAACGCTTGGAGATTTCGAAGGGATTAAACGGGCGCAGACGCCGAGGCCCCAACGCTGTGCCTGGCGAAAAGCAGCAGAAACAAGAGCTCCTGCTCGAGCACCGCCTGGAACACGTTCTGAAAAGACGATTGTGGCGGTGAGTACCCATAGCAGCTCACATGACTAGTGACTTTTGATTGTTTCATTCGAACTGGTTGCATGCACGGGAAACAAGGCGGCATGGTTCTGTGGTGTGCCTCATCTTCTGTTCCCCAAGTTCGCCGAGGAGTGAGGAGGTTTAAGGGAGCGCAGGGGGGCAGCTGAGCTGTGATGTGCACTGCAAATGCAGGAACTCGTTGTAGGATAAGTACCGGCACTTCTGCATCGCCCCTTCGACATGCACTGCCTTGTCAAACCAACGGCAAAAACGGATTGCTGGGTCGTCCAACACATGTCATTTGGTATCAACGCACACACGGTCACTAACATCCCCCATGCACGCACAGCTAGCTGGAGCAAACAGACAACTCTGCCAGAACCAGCAATTTCTCGCGGCAGCTTGACCAACACCAGAAGTCGCCCAGGGATGCCAAGTGTTGGCAAGATTTGTCCACTTGCCAGAGACTTGTGCTCCATGTCGCTGCGCAATGATGAATCTCAAAAGTTCCCAAAAACACTACAGGGATGTTGAGGAACATGTGGCCAACCGTGACGAAGGCAAAATGAAACATCGCTCACAAACATACGGTGCAAGACAAACTTCAACTCGCCGCAAAATCATGTGCCAGAATTATAGGGGGGCAGACACCGAGACGAAAACAAACGACCGGCCGGGTCTGTGAACAACCGGCCTGCCCTCGCCGCAGCTCTGCGCCCGGCCGGCGTGCTTGGGACCTCAGGAGATCACGTCGTGTCCCCAGCCCATGGTACAAACAAAAACTGCCGGACGCTTTGACAATCACCCTGCATCTTCCCAATCTTTGCAGTCTTTGAAGATGAGTGCAGTGCCGAGGCAGGGCCAATTTGGTCTTCGAGACTGTCCCCTCGGAGCACGGGCCTGCGCGAACTTGATTGGCTGAGTGCATGGGTCGGTGTGAGCCTACTCTTGCGGGTGCCTGGAAGCCTCTCGATCACGACGGGAATGGCCTGGGCACATCTCACTTTTCCGCGCGGCCCATCCTTGACCCCTTTGCATCTGTGTGGCCGGCCTTCGAGAGAGCGGGCCTCCGACGAACGCACTCTGCAGGCATCAAAGAATTGAATCCGAGTTGGTTCGTTCCGACGGTTGCGAAAGGCTCGGAGACTACCATCTGGCCTTCGCCGGAAACTGGTCTGAACGGAGATCGTCACGTCGCCACTCGTTTGCAATCACACGTACCTCCAGCGTCTCCCGCTCTCACGGCTTGCAGCTCCGCCAGGCGACTGCGGCTCAACGTAGAACTGTCCGCATTTGGGGATTTAGCTACACACATTGCCGTCAAATTTGAGATGGCTGCAATGTTCATTATACAGCAAGCAAAGCATGCCACATGCAGGGCGTCTGGCACAGCTCTAAGATGTTCTAAGCATCCGACATCCGCTGGCTCCATGTCAATGGATCGGCAATATCGCCTGTGGAGAGTCGGCTCGCCAACCCCTAAATCATGCAAAAAGCTGTTCTTCGTTGCGGTCAATTTCCCTTAAATCGTGCAAAGAGGCTGTTCGTGTAGGCCCAATCCATTGTGGGCAACTTTTGCAATCGGATTTGTTGAATACCGAGGCCCCCCAGAACGATCCTAAACAACAACCCTGAAGGTTAGCCTGTAGTGCTTGTACAAGTCCCGGAGCAACGCGGTGACCTGAGCGATGTGAGCTGGTATGTTGTTGCCATCGCAGCACGCGTCGTAAGTGCACCACTTGATTCACTGCAGCCACCTGCGTGAACGCAAGTCTCGAGGGAAGCATTAACCCTCACAGCCGGCCACGAAGTGCCCGACTCACCGGTGTTTCTAAGGCACGTGTCAGCACACGTCCCAATGCTCCCTCAGGCTCCAGCGTAGTCTGAGTAGTCAGTGCAAGCCACAGTCAGCTGCAAAGGGATGTCGGCCTACACTTGACACTGACACTGACATGGCGGAGCGTCAAGGCTTAGATGTGTGCTTTGCCACCCGGTTCGTCGCACTGGAAGCAGAACTGGACATCCCTATTCCCAAGCTTGCGGCTATCTACGCCACAGCGGCCTTACCGCCAACCCAACACCGACTCTACCGAACAAACCCGTCTCGGAGAACCTTTTGAGCTCTATCATAAGTCCCGAGTCCCGCTGATAAACCATCAAGGCATAACCAGAGTACTTTGTTGGCCGGGTGGGCCTAAAGCTTCCACATCAATGCAACCACGCAGTTTCGATTCTCAAACTTGCACCCTCACACTTGCACAAGGCAGGCACGCTTTTTGGAGACCCCTTTTTGTGCTGCACTGCAGGTCCTGCAGGTCTCCTGAATTAACCCTAAACCCGAAAGGCCAAAGCGTAAAGCACTTAGGCGCATGCTCTCCCCCCTCCACCCCTTCGCAGGGCCTCCAAGCCAGATCTTTCGAGGAAACCACTTCCTCTGCCACGCAAGCGCACCTCCACTCTTGCCAGCGAATGCTGGTGGAAGTTTAGCGGTTTAGCGTTCAGGGTTCAAGGCTGCAGTAGATAGACGTCCTGCAGCGGGCATGAATTGCGACTACAATCTGCTCTGAGGTGCTGCCTTGGCATTGCACTCCTCTGCCAGGCGGATCATGTTTTCTCCACCCTGGCTGATCTGCCAAGAATCGGAAGCCCTCCAGCTTTACGCTGACGCACCTTCCCCAAAATCCTCTTGACCAGGCAGAAGTCGTCGTCGTTTTCTAAGCCTGGTCCATGACATGTCTTCTTGCAGCTAGTTCCCACAGCTGGAACTCAAGCCCTTGCCTATAGGGAAGTGGCAAATGAATTTCATTTGGTCTCCTCGGCCCGGCACAGTTCACAGAAGAAACCCGTCCCCGAGTCAGCTCTGCTAAACAAAGATCAAGCCTTGCCTTCAATGTCTCCTTTGGGCAGGATCAGGGGATGTGGCTCCTGGCATGCTAAAACCTCCAAGTGCTTGAGAAACTGCAGAAACCAGCCGAGCTCGGATCCGCGCGCGCGCACGAGCCGCTGTCGAAAACACGCGGTCGAGATCCATTACTTGGTTCACAACAGCGAGTACCTGCGGCTGCCTCCGTGCACAACTTTTGACGCGCTTTGCTGAAAAGGCTACTTAAGGTCTTGGAGAACAGCGATTGAATCCTCATTTGGGTCTGCCGGCCGTGTTGGTTGCAAGCCTCACTGCACGGTGATGGCAGGTTGCTTCTGGTTGGCAACGAGTCGGCGGCTGAGTTCACAGTCCTGGTTTAGGGCTGGATCATCGGATTATCTAGGCCTGGTTGTCAGGGCCCTGCGCTTTTCAGGTCTTGCCATTGCCTGCTGCTGTCGCTGCCGCTGGACCATAGCCTCCGAAGGTGGCAACCAATCGCCTCCCCACCTTGATGTGGTCTCACCCTGTTCCCGAGCACTGTGGCCGCGCAGAAACTGCCTTGATTGAAGAGCATGGCTGTGGTCAGGGCATTCAAGGTCGGTTAACGGCAGCAACGTATGACGGCGTTATGACTTTTGATGCCGAGAAGATACTGAGAAGCTTTGCTGCAGGATGAAGTGACGCAGAGATGTACATCATCCTCTTGTTCTCCGGGAGCCCCTTTTATTTTGCGTTGCGTAGTTACCTTTTCACACCGACATGCCAAAACTGCTCACTGATCTGCTGACAAACTGTGCATGCTCCTTTCATGTTGATCACTTCCACAAGACAGCTGCCTTCGCAGGTCGTGGTTCTCAGTAATTGATCTTTCCGCGTTGAGTGCTTGTCTGTAGGCCCGCGTCGCCTGAGTGTAGCATTGTTTGGGAATCGGTCGCCCATCCCGGGCATGTTTGCCACGACTGTGTCATCTTGTGGCCACCCTCGAAGATGCCTCTCGAGTCGAGTCATGATACCATCTGGAAATTTCCCTACATTATGGTCCCTTTTTGGGTCCTTGTTCTAAGGCGGCCCCTCTTATTTAGGGCACCCAAAAAGGGACCTAATTTGAAGAACTCACCATATGATGCCCATGTGCTGCGCGCCATGCCTGAACACTCTGGCCTTCCCCCCGCACCCGCCTTGCCTGAAGTCCTGAGAAGTAGCACTTTCGAGCATGGCGCTTCTCGTGGCGCTGCTTCCTGTCCGCTGCACACACACGTCAAAAGTAGTGCAACACTGCACGCAGACTTGACCTGTTGCAATTTCCCAGCCTGAGTGGTTCTTCTCTCAGGCCCCATGCCTGAATATTTTCTCAACGCTTGACATGGGGCAGCGCGGGTTCATTGAATGTCCAGGCAACTGGCATCCACCAGGTAGTTTTCCGCGGGATCATCAGAAGGTCCAGGACTGGGTCCACAGAACGTGGTCTCCTCATCGGAATCCTTGGATGACAGGGCGCTACAACACAGAAAGCTCGCATCATCTCGGACCCTCTTTGGCCGTCCTCCAGCAACTGGCTGGCTGGAATTGTGCGTCGTGGAAAGTGCATCGCCTCAGAGCTCAACACCTGCACTTCTTGCCCCTACATGGAGGTTCATGGTACTTATTAACCAATTATGACTGTACTTACAACTGCACTCGTAACCATATTAGGGCAGACTGTCCGGCTTCTCAGTCGAGGCACCGGATCGAGGTAGAGATGCTCATCGGACCTTGTGTTCATGGGGGCTGGACTCTCAAAACTGCCAATGCTCAAGAAGAACAACGAGAGCGCAGCTCTAAAAGATCGCTCCCATCTGCGGCATCTGCATCTGGCAGACCTTCGCCCGCACACCGAGCGACTTTTTGGCTCATGGCTAACACAGACTTCTCTTGCTGGTCCCTTTGCAAGCCTCTCCTAGCAAGCTCCTTGTAGGTCAATGCCTCGATGGCCGACGCCTTACGCCAGTGCAGAGGATGCCAACTCAAACCCAATAAGCAGCGATGTGTAAACCCCATGTAAGCCCTGCGTTATTCCCAGGCTCGCTGCTACCTCCTCCGGTGTCGCCAGCAGCGCCAAGCTCCGGGGGCAGGCGACTGAAGCCTGTCAACGTACTCTACATGGCGAGGGTCCCTTCTTGAGGGATTGTACTGGGACTCTACTACATTTGGAGGTGCCTCGGGTTCCACCATGGCTGCTCAGAGGAGCAGAATATTCTTTTGTCACTGGGCTCCACGCCCGCAAGCCGAAAGACGCAGGACACGCAAGGCAACATGTCAGCGCATTGCGGCTCGGCTAGACCGTCCCATGCCCAAAGGCACTGCCCACATTTGCGACTACATGCAAGATCAGCCCACCCCCAGCCAGAACTCATTTAACAATTGCTGATCATCTCGACTTGAAGAACGCAGGGAGTGAGCGGGACACGACGACACTCTCATCTTTAGCCAATGCTGGAGAAGCTAAGGGCTTACATCGCCTGCACATCGCGTGTGCAGGCGGCAGATTTATGGATGCAATTCTGGTAGCAGTTGCCAAAGAGACCGCAACTGCAAAGCGCACCACCATCTGCTCGCGTTTGAATGCAACATGATGGTCGGAACGCGGCAGCCTAGCAACAAAGCAACCCCTGTCTGCTGGACCGTCGAGTCTGCAAACTTTAATGTGCCGTGACTCGTCCTGAAGCAGGCTGCCCCGTCCCAGGCGGAAAAAAGGAGAGTGATGGTCTGTGCTGTTGAAGCATGCCGTGACAAGTGCTCTCCTTCTGCGATGCATGCAAACGACAGCTATGGCTTGCATAGCGGAATGCGTGCGTGAAGCAGCAATGCTCCGTAACAGTCACTAGGTTTGTTGGACGGTAGCAGTCAAGCCATCCGTTGCTTGTACCACGCACGCTCGTGCATGCTTGCACAACCTTTGCACATTGAGGCAATAAGGAGTTGAATTCATGCATGACTGGGCATCAGCCAGTCAGCCATTCCGGACTACGCAGAGCGCAATGTGCGTCACCACAACCTCCATGGTGTGTGGCCTTCCATGCCGTTGGTGGCCTTGCATGTTAAGGTCATGTCGTCGTGGCGCTGTGTCATATCAAGCTTTCCTGGCCGCGCGCAACTACTTGCAACTAGCAGGGCGAGTCATGGGCAGCAGTATGACATGTGGAGCACGCGGCCTCCCAAAACCCTAAACCCTAAACCCTAAACCCCAAACCCCAAACCCCAAACCCCAAACCCCAAACCCTAAACCCTCCCTACTTCGCAACGTGAGGGCGAGGCCTACCCTGTCTGCTCCTTGGGAGGCTGTCTTTCGGATTTTCAATCATTCGGGTGGTCCAAGCTTGCAACTCAAGCCGCAGATCTTCTAAGTCTGCCTTTTGCAACAGGCACCCTAAACCCTAAACCCTAAACCCGAAACCCGAAACCCTAAACCCTAAACCCTAAACCTTGCCGGTCCTTTGAGTTGAGCTCGGCCCCATCCAGTTGCAAGTTGGGTGACCTTGTAGCTGAAAGTGCCGACACCTCTGTCGAAACGCTGCCACTCCATTGGCCCTCCGCTTTCTGCACCCAAGGTTCAACCTATACTCCCCTTAGAACCTTAATAAAAATACTATTTTAGTCTCCTATTGGGTTCTATTTCAACGAAAACAAACACAATTCCCAAAAGAGATGTAGCAGCCAGGTCGATGAGGTCCTGCTTCGAGGAAACCTCTGACCCATGCGGCGCCTTTTCCGGAGCTGCCCATCCAACATCTGACAGCTCGGCCGGTGGTCCCTCTGCATCCGTGGCTCCTCCCGTGTTTGGTCTCTGCTGCCTTGTAGGCTTGAACAAACTCTCCGCGTCCCTCTCGTTCAACGAGGCCGACATGGGTTCTGACGGTTCTGGGGAGGCACATGCACTGCCTGCTGACAGACACGAACCCTTGCCGGGAGACGCTGGCAAATGCTCTGCGGTTGGGGCTGTGGACACTGGCGATGGCGGCTCCATGTCACTGGTCAGCTTCCTTCGAGGCGGGGTGGCTTCAGGAGTCCTCGGCGATGCTCGAGAAGTCGTCGCCGTATACGGCTGAAGCGTCTTTTGTAGGCTTGCAGTCGCGTCCTCTTCTTCGTCCGTGTCCGCGATGTCCTCACAGTGGATCTCACCCTTGCCCAGGCCTTTGCCTTTGACCTTGCCATCGCCCTTGATGCATTTGTCCCGTGCCGGCACCCTGACCTCGCTCTCCTTTCCCTTGTCTGTGCCCTTGCCTGTATCCATGACAGCACTCTTGCTCTGAACTTGCGCCTTGCCCTTCTCCTTACCGCTGTCAACCTTGCGCCAGGCCTTGCCCGTGTCCGCACCTTTGCCCTTGCCTGTGCTTTTGCCTTCGTTCTGGCCCTTATCTTTCTGCTTGTCCACGTAGTTGGCCTTGCTCTTTCTCGGCATGCTACCTGCGACGCTGCGAAGCGCAAACTAGGAGTAACCCGAAAAGCTTGTTCCTGACGACAGCCCAGAGTTAGCCACGCCTGCCTTGAACCCCCGAGTGACTTGGGCCTTCGTCCGTCGAACTTTTCTTAGAGCGCGCCGCCTCGCGATGTCTGGATGCCGCCTCTGCCTCCGTGACAGAAGTGTTGTACTCAGCGGTGCTTGGACATCTGGTGTGTTGTAGGGGCCAGCAGGGGCCATGACTTCATTGCACCAACTACTGCTGCAATATTCTGACACCTAGTCTACAGGTGCCAAGGGCATGTTAGGTTTACAGACTGGGCGGGGGGGAGTGCTTTGGGTGGTCCCGGAACCCTTCGGCCCATGAGGGCAAAGGGCTGAACATCGGCCTCCATCTGCTGAAGGATCATGGCGTGGTTCAGCCTCCTCAGCTCTTGCTGGGTACCTCAGATTGCAACTGACTAAGGTCACTCTGCGGGTACTTGTT
Organism: Symbiodinium natans; assembly: GCA_905221605.1. Lineage (NCBI taxonomy): Eukaryota > Dinophyceae > Suessiales > Symbiodiniaceae > Symbiodinium > Symbiodinium natans. The sequence goes on from CAJNDS010000067.1 coordinate 224,555, forward strand.
GCCGATTCCTTGTAGTTCGACTCAGAGAGTTCTAGAGTCAAAACCGGCAAGCAAACTTTTATGAGACACTGCGCTGATTAACCGCCACCTTACTAACATCCTGACGCAGTCACGCTTCAAGGCTTGGGAATCCACCGCTAGACTGCGGATGGAGCAGGTCAGCTCGGTGTGCTATCCACATCACCCTCACAATGAACTCGAGGCCCAATCCAGCTACACGCATTTCATCAACGGCCTACTCTCATGCAAGGAGCGTAGGGTGTTTTAGACCAACCGCACTGCAGGGCAACAACTTTGGAGTCCAAGAGAAGAAATTCTTTCACGCGTTGCCCAAACCCACGATCTGACCACCACACCCTGCCCTCACAGCAATCAAAGTTAGCATGACAAGATTAGTGGGAATCAGGGCTCCGGTGAGCAGAAATTTCAGCTTGGAGCTTTCAGGTCGGGTAGTATGATTGTTCTCAACAAGGCCCCCGAGTTTTCTTGCGAAGCATGCATGGTTCGTAGTACAACCATGAAGTCTGGGCCATCTCGAATACTGAGTTAGGAGGTTTCACTGCAATTCAGCTTGCCTGGTAGCGAAGCTTCACGCAGCACCGAGGCCGACAAAACATGTCCTTGGGCCGGGCAACTGTCCGGCAGGCCAAGCAGTAGGCCCTCAAGCCTGTCAGCATGCGAGATTGCCGCTATGGAATGCATATGGTTTCTCGTGTTTCGTGTTGTCACTACTATCACTGGCTATGGTACTACGAAACCATGAAATTAAATCATTCGCATATGTTTAACTGATTATTAGATCGCTGCATTTTCCTGCATATCCTTCTGTCGTATCAGCACCTAAGTATATGTCTTGTGTTATTGCATTTGTAATGTTCGCTCTCTCTTTCTCTCTCTCTCTCTCTCTCTCTCTCTTTCTCTGCCGTGCCTTCCCCAAGGGGTTCAGGATATGTTATTCTATTGTTATAATATCATGTTACCATATTATCATACCCTTACACTAATAATCAGATTCATATGCGAATATTCCATAACATTAGTACATCAGTATGTTATGATACTGCCACGTGGTTTTATGATTTTGTGTTGAATTGTGTATCTATCTTGTTTCATCTTATTGTCTCACTCTCTGATTTATGTTACGACATATTTACGCTAGCAAATTGCATATTATCATGCTATCATATGATCATATTATCATATTATCATATTGTCGTATAATCAGATGATCATAGTATCACATAACCCTATTTCATATTATCATATGGATAGTTTATGATATCAGTGAATTGTTAGATTGTTAGTTAGCTATTATGTTCTGATATTGTTCATAGTGTTATATTCGTGTATTGGTACAATGATATATATATATATATATATGCATAGACTATATAACTATACTTATATAGCAATACTAAGAAGCTACATAGCTAAGCCTAATGCTGCTCTGACGCATTCGCCAGAAGTGCGATGCGTGTGTGCTTTGATTTCCACAACTGACCAGAGGCGGTTGTTTCAGGTTGTTCTTGCATTATTAACGTTTACACATTCTCAAGCCTGTCAGTGGACCAAATGACCGCCAGCATCATGCAGATTTGCTTTTGGCGCCTCAGCGTCCGTCGCTCATCGGCACCTGTGCCAGCAAAGAAGTAGTGCAAGCACCAGGCAAGCAAACTTCTGCAACATGTTCTCAACCCTAAACCCTAAACCCTAGACCCTGGAAAAGCTTCTGTAGCAGCGCTCACCGTGCGAGGTCGAAGCATGGACAGACATGGACAGACATAGCACTGGGCTCCGCACCTACCTCAGCGGCAGCATGCTGCGAAGCAGCTCTTGCGCTACTTCGTGCCAGCTTGACAGGCCTTACTCTGACAAGGCTGAGGATGGATGCAAAGGCGCACAGGGTGCCTTGCACAGGCGTACCTCTGGACGGACGCGTTTTCTACCTCAGGCTGCAGCCAGAAGTCTCCACGAAGACACTAGAAGCCCCCTTGTTCAGGGCCCAGGCGGGCTGCAGGCTAGGTCGGACTTCATCCATACGAAGACGCACCTGGATGTCATCTTCGCTTCGCATTCTTGTATCGGTGAGCGTAGTGTATATCTCAGCCACAGCCTCTTCGGGCCTCATGCCCTGAAATCGTTTGTGCCGCCTGCAGGCACCATGTTGCTCAAGTTGAACACGTCTCCGACATTCCCGGCCTGTATGCCTTGTACAAGTCCCGCAACAGGGCGGCTGCCTAAGTGACTGAAAAGATTGGCCAAAGAAAGGATTGTGCCACGTGACATGAGCACACATGCAAGCTTGCAAAGCATACCTGCTAAGTGCGTCACGTTGTCCACGGCATACACCTGCAGACTAAGGGCTGGTCACGAGGCTGGCTGAACAAACTATTCATCAACGCACCAGCGGCAGCAGCAGCAGCAGCAGCAGCAGCAGCAGCAGCAGCAGCAGCAGCAGCAGCAGCAGCAGCAGCAGCAGCAGCAAGAGAGAGAGAGAGAGAGGAAGAGAGAGTGAGAGAGAGAGAGAGAGCGAGCGCAGTCAGCAGCAACAGCAATGATCAGAACGACCCGGAGGATGCCAATAATGACCACGAGAAAAATTGCAGAACCGCTGCCAGGTCGCCCCTCAGAGCCGGGATGGCAACGCAGGTAACGTATGGCAGACAATGAAAGAGGATCATCGTAGGAGTCTAGGGAGCGCAAGAAACATTCAAGAGCAGAGTCTCTGTGAGCGACGATGGCGGTCAGGACACGTGGTAGTAGTGCTCACAGGGAAGTCGAGCCATAGCTGTCTCCGGCTCATGGGGTAAGGGCAAAGCCAAGCAGGCCAGATCGCCACAACAGAACCCTTAACATCATAGTTGAAAGTTGGAAGCAAGATCCCCGAAACCCCAGCTCCAACCAACAACGATTGAGGCGTGGGCGTAGTCTGCATAGCAGGTGCAGCTGATGTGCAGCTGCAGCGGTATGGGGGCCTGTGACTTCACAAGCTGTGTGTTCCAGAATTCTGTGGGAATAAAGTCTTCCACGCCTCTTCACGGCTGGAACCTTCCAAAAAGCCGCTCCCCCTGCCACGCAAACGAACCTGCACCGTCTTTTGTCTTTCGTTCGGGAACCCACACTTCAACCCTCTGGGCAGCCTTGGCAGGTCACCGACACAATCTGTGGCTTTAACCGTCGGCCTTGGCATTGCACACTGTCGAGATGCGCAGCATATTGTGCCCGCCCTGCCGTGTGGATCGCATAGCTGGTGGCAAGAGCTCTGCAGCGAGCACCATCCGGCAACCTTGCCAATGAGTCTTTTGACAAGGCAGAACTCGTCGTCATCCTCCAAACCTGAATCGCGGGTGCATGCAGGAGCCGGGATTGCATCAAGGCCTGAGGAGCTGTGTCCCATGAAGATCACAAGCACACGGAATGCACAACAATATTCTTGCAGCCTGCAGTCCTAAAGTCTAAAGAAAGCACAAGGCTCCAGGTTGCGTTAGAATCTGAAGCCCCCACCGACATGGAAGATGCAGACGTACTTCTCTGGCTCCCCTGAAGGTCAAGGAGGGCATTGCTTCCCAGTTGTTTGGGGTTTTGGGGGCTGCGTCCTACCTCTTTTTAAGGCTTTGGGAAGGTGTGCCCTAATTAAACCCTAAACCCTAAACAGGAAGAGTGCAGGCAAGCGCCTTCGATGTCATTGGGGGGCTGGATCAAAGGGTGCAGCCCACTCCGAGCCACCTCCACACTAGTCGCTCATACTTGCCGCCCCTCAGTTTGCATTGCGTACGTATTCTATATATATATATATGCATAGCTACATAGATGTAGATTTATAGATATATACATATATATATATATGTACGTAGGACCTTTAGGGTCTATTTGGCACGCCTCTTTTGCCGCCGGGGAAATCCCTAGATTTGATTTTCAAGGATTTCATGAAATTTAAAATGCCCAAAAAATCCTTGAAATCCTTAAAAAAATCAAATCCCGGGATTTAATATTTTAAGGATTTCAAGGATTTTTTGGGCATTTTAAATTTTATGAAATCCTTGAAAAATCAAATCCCGGGATTTAATTTTTCAAGGATTTCAAGGATTTCATAAAATTTAAAATCCGCGTGGTCTTCCCCGTACTCTGAGTGGGGAGGGGGGCGGTTGATTTTTTGGGCATTTTAAATTTCATGAAATCCTTGAAAAATTAAATCCCGGGATTTAATTTTTCAAGGATTTCAAGGATTTCATAAATTTTAAAATCCGCGTGGTCTTCCCGTACTCTGAGTGGGGAGGGGGGGGTTTGCTTTTGCAGGAGTTCCGGTATTTAAATTTTATGAAATCCTTGAAATCCTTGAAAAATCAAATCCCGGGATTTAATTTTTCAAGGATTTCATGAAATTTAAAATGCCCAAAAAATCCTTGAAATCCTTAAAAAATCAAATCCCGGGATTTGATATTTTAAGGATTTCAAGGATTTTTTGGGCATTTTAAATTTTATGAAATCCTTGAAAAATCAAATCCCGGGATTTAATTTTTCAAGGATTTCAAGGATTTCATAAATTTTAAAATCCGCGTGGTCTTCCCGTACTCTGAGTGGGGAGGGGGGGTTTGCTTTTGCAGGAGTTCCGGTATTTAAATTTTATGAAATCCTTGAAATCCTTGAAAAATTAAATCCCGGGATTTAATTTTTCAAGGATTTCATGAAATTTAAAATGCCCAAAAAATCCTTGAAATCCTTAAAAAATCAAATCCCGATTTAATATTTTAAGGATTTCAAGGGTTTTTTTGGCATTTTAAATTTTATGAAATCCTTGAAAAATCAAATCCCGGGATTTAATTTTTCAAGGATTTCAAGGATTTCATAAATTTTAAAATCCGCGTGGTCTTCCCGTACTCTGAGAGGGGAGGGGGGGGGGTTTGCTTTTGCAGGAGTTCCGGTATTTAAATTTTATGAAGTCCTTGAAACCCTTGAAAAATCAAATCCCGGGATTTAATTTTTCAAGGATTTCATAAATTTAAAATGCCCAAAAAATCCTTGAAATCCTTAAAAAATCAAATCCCGGGATTTAATATTTTAAGGATTTCAAGGATTTTTTGGGCATTTTAAATTTTATGAAATCCTTGAAAAATTAAATCCCGGGATTTGATTTTTCAAGGATTTCAAGGATTTCATAAATTTTAAAATCCGCGTGGTCTTCCCGTACTCTGAGTGGGGAGGGGGGGGGTTTGCTTTTGCAGGAGTTCCGGTATTTAAATTTTATGAAATCCTTGAAATCCTTGAAAAATTAAATCCCGGGATTTAATTTTTCAAGGATTTCATGAAATTTAAAATGCCCAAAAAATCCTTGAAATCCTTAAAAAATCAAATCCCGGGATTTAATATTTTAAGGATTTCAAGGGTTTTTTTGGCATTTTAAATTTTATGAAATCCTTGAAAAATCAAATCCCGGGATTTGATTTTTCAAGGATTTCAAGGATTTCATAAATTTTAAAATCCGCGTGGTCTTCCCGTACTCTGAGTGGGGAGGGGGGGGGTTTGCTTTTGCAGGAGTTCCGGTATTTAAATTTTATGAAATCCTTGAAATCCTTGAAAAATTAAATCCCGGGATTTAATTTTTCAAGGATTTCATGAAATTGAAAATGCCCAAAAAATCCTTGAAATCCTTAAAATATTAAATCCCGGGATTTGATTTTTTTAAGGATTTCAAGGATTTTTTGGGCATTTTAAATTTCATGAAATCCTTGAAAAATCAAATCCCGGGATTTGATTTTTCAAGGATTTCAAGGATTTCATAAATTTTAAAATCCGCGTGGTCTTCCCGTACTCTGAGAGGGGAGGGGGGGGGTTTGCTTTTGCAGGAGTTCCGGTATTTAAATTTTATGAAGTCCTTGAAATCCTTGAAAAATCAAATCCCGGGATTTAATTTTTCAAGGATTTCATAAAATTTAAAATGCCCCAAAAATCCTTGAAATCCTTAAAAAATCAAATCCCGGGATTTAATATTTTAAGGATTTCAAGGCTTTTTTGGGCATTTTAAATTTTATGAAATCCTTGAAAAATTAAATCCCGGGATTTGATTTTTCAAGGATTTCAAGGATTTCATAAATTTTAAAATCCGCGTGGTCTTCCCGTACTCTGAGTGGGGAGGGGGGCGTTTGCTTTTGCAGGAGCTCCGGTATTTAAAGTTTATGAAATCCTTGAAATCCTTGAAAAACTAAATCCCGGGATTTAATTTTTCAAGGATTTCATGAAATTTAAAATGCCCAAAAAATCATTGAAATCCTTAAAGAACTAAATCCCGGGGTTCGGTTTAGGGTTTAGGGTTTAGGGTTTAGGGTTTAGGGTTTAGGGTTTAGGGTTTAGGGTTTAGGGTTTAGGGTTTAGGGTTTAGGGTTTAGGGTTTAGGGTTTAGGGTTTAGGGTAGGGTAATATCCTTGAAACCCTTAACAAAAATCAAATACCGGATTTGATGGTGTAAGGAGTTCATAAAAAGTTAAGATGCCGAAAAAGAATTAAAACCCTTCAAAATCAAACCCCGGGATTTGTCTTTTCCAGGATTTCAGACATACCCGCTCATTGCCCATCCCACATCACCCCGCATCATCTCCCATCGTTTCTCTCATCCCCCATCATGCCCCATCATCCCCCAATCATCCCCCATCATCTCCCATCATCATTCCCCGTCATCTCTCATAATCCCTTTCACCCCCCCATCATCCACCATCATCCCCCATCAGGCCCCCATCATCGTCCCCGATCAGCCCCTATCATGCCCCATCATGTCTCTCATCCCGCGTCATCCCCCATCATTCCCCATCATCCCCCATCATCTCCCATCATCCCGCATCATCCCCCATCATCCCCCATCATCATTCCCCATCATCTCCCATAATCCCTTTCACCCCCCATCTTGAGGGGTTAGTGACTGCCCTAGAGGTTAGTCGTATGTCCCCCCGCTTCGTGTTGTTGTGATTTGGTAGGGGCCCAGAGGTTTGTATGAGTTGTTTTCTTCGTTCGTGTTGTAAGGGTTTTGTGAGGGCCCCGGAGGTTTGTCGCATGTCCGATTTCTTCGTGCTTGTAGGGTTTGGGGATTGTCTAGATAATTGTCAAAAATCATTCCTTCCGCGCTCGTACTATGAGGGGCTAGTGGCTGCCCTAGAGGTTTGTTGTATATTCCCCCGCTTCGTGTTCCTGAGATTTGGTAGGGGCCAGAGGCTTGTCATATGTCCCCTCCCTTCGTCCCTTCGTGTTGTGAGGGTTGCATTCGGCCTTGGAGGTTTGTCGTATGTCCCCTTTCTTGGCGTCTAGATGATTGTCATCATAAGTCATTTGCTTCCGTGGTCGTATTATGAGGGCTATTGACCGCCCTAGAGGTTTGTCGTATGCCCCCCTGCTTCGTGTTCCTGTGAGTTGGGAGGGGCCTAGAGGTTTATCTTTTGTCCCCTCCCTTCGTCCCTTCGTATTGTAAGGGTTTCGTGAGCGCTCTGGAGGTTTTTCATATGTCCCCTTTGTTCGTGCTTGTAGGGTTGAGGGAGTGTCTAGATGATTATCATATATCATTTGCTTCCGCAGTCGCTATGAGGGTATTGATTGCCCTAAAGATTTCTCGTGTGCCCCCCCGCTTCGTATTCCTGTGATTTGGTAGGGGTCTAGAGGTTTGTCGTAATTCCTCTCCCTTCGTTCCTTCGTGGGATGTTTGCGTGTGTCCCCTTTCTTCGTGCTTGTAGGGTTTGGGGAGCCTAGACGACTGATATATATATATATATATATATATTCGATTCCGCGCTCGTATTGTGAGGGGCTAGTGATCGCCCTAGAGGTTTGTCGTATGTCCCCCCGATTCCTGTTCCTGAGATTTGGTAGGGGCCTAGAGCTTTGTCGTATGTCCCCTCCTTTCGCCCCTTCGTGTTGTAGGGGTTTTGTTGGGCCTTGAAGGCTTGTCGTGTGTCCCCTTTCTTCGTGCTTGGAGAGTTTGAGGAGCGTCGAGATGACTACCATACATCATTTGCTTCCGTGCTCGTACTATGTGCGGTTAGTGACTGCCCTAGAGGTTTGTCGTATGTCCCCTTCCTTCGTCCCTTCGCGTTGTATGGGTGGTAAGGGTTTTGTGAGGGCCCTGGAGGCTAGTCGTATATCCACTTTCTTCGAGCTTGTAGGGTTTGGGGGGGAGCGTCTAGAGTCTAGATGATCGTCATATATGATTTGCTTCCGTGCTCAAACTATGAGGGGCTAGTGACTGTCATAGAGGTTTGTCATTTGTCCCCCCCGTTTCCTTGGTCCTGTGATTTGGTAGGGGCTTAGAGGTTTGTCATACGTTCCCTCGCTTCGTCCTTTCGTGTTGCAAGGGTTTTGTGAGAGCCCGGCAAATTTGCCGTATGTCCCTTTTCTTCTTGCTTGTAGGGTTTGGGGAGCGTCTAGACGACTGACATATGTAATTTGATTCCGGGCTCGTATTGTGCGGGGCTAGTGACTGCCCTAGAGGTTTGTCGTATGCCCTCCTCTTGTTCCTGTGATGTAGTAGGGGCCTACAGGTTTGTCGTGTGTCCCCTTTCTTGGCATCTAGATGATTGTCATAAGACATTTGCTTCTGTGGTCGTATTGTGAGGGCTATTGACTGCCCTAGAGGTTTGTCGTATGCCCCCCTGCTTCGTGTTCCTGTGAGTTGGAAGGGCCTAGAGGTTTATCTTTTGTCCCCTCCCTTCGTCCCTTCGTGTTGTAAGGGTTTCGTGAGCGCTCTGGAGGTTTTTCGTATGTCCCCTTTGTTCGTGCTTGCAGGGTTTGGGGAGTGTCTAGATGATTATCATATATCATTTGCTTCCGCAGTCGCTATGAGGGTATTGATTGCCCTAAAGATTTCTCGTGTGCCCCCCCGCTTCGTATTCCTATGATTTGGTAGGGGTCTAGAGGTTTGTCGTAATTCCTCTCCCTTCGTTCCTTCGTGGGATGTTTGCGTGTGTCCCCTTTCTTCGTGCTTGTAGGGTTTGGGGAGCCTAGACGACTGATATATATATATATATAATTCGATTCCGCGCTCGTATTGTGAGGGGCTAGTGATCGCCCTAGAGGTTTGTCGTATGTCCCCCCGATTCCTGTTCCTGAGCTTTGGTAGGGGCCTAGAGCTTTGTCGTATGTCCCCTCCTTTCGCCCCTTCGTGTTGTAGGGGTTTGTTGGGCCTTGAAGGTTTGTCGTGTGTCCCCTTTCTTCGAGCTTGGAGAATTGAGGAGTGTCGAGATGATTACCATACATCATTTGCTTCCGTGCTCGTACTATGTGGGGTTAGTGACTGCCCTAGAGGTTTGTCGTATGTCCCCTTCCTTCGTCCCTTCGCGTTGTATGGGTGGTAAGGGTTTTGTGAGGGCCCTGGAGGCTAGTCGTATATCCACTTTCTTCGAGCTTGTAGGGTTTGGGGGAGCGTCTAGAGTCTAGATGATCGTCATATATGATTTGCTTCCGTGCTCAAACTATGAGGGGCTAGTGGCTGTCCTAGAGGTTTGTCATTTGTCCCCCCCGTTTCCTTGGTCCTGTGATTTGGTAGGGGCTTAGAGGTTTGTCATACGTTCCCTCGCTTCGTCCTTTCGTGTTGCAAGGGTTTTGTGAGAGCCCTGCAAATTTGCCGTGTGTCCCCTTTCTTCTCACTTGTAGGGTTTGGGGAGCGTCTAGACGACTGACATATAATTTGATTCCGTGCTCGTATTGTGAGGGGCTAGTGATTGCCCTAGAGGTTTGTCGTATGTCCCCCCGATTCCTGTTCCTGAGATTTGGTAGGGGCTTAGAGCTTTGTCGTATGTCCCCTCCTTTCGCCCCTTCGTGTTGTAGGGGTTTTGTTGGGCCTTGAAGGTTTGTCGTGTGTCCCCTTTCTTCGTGCTTGGAGAGTTTGAGGAGCGTCGAGATGATTACCATACATCATTTGCTTCCGTGCTCGTACTATGTGGGGTTACTGACTGCCCTAGAGGTTTGTCGTATGTCCCCTTCCTTCGTCCCTTCGCGTTGTATGGGTGGTAAGGGTTTTGTGAGGGCCCTGGAGGCTAGTCGTATATCCACTTTCTTCGAGCTTGTAGGGTTTGGGGGAGCGTCTAGAGTCTAGATGATCGTCATATATGATTTGCTTCCGTGCTCAAACTATGAGGGGCTAGTGGCTGTCCTAGAGGTTTGTCATTTGTCCCCCCCGTTTCCTTGGTCCTGTGATTTGGTAGGGGCTTAGAGGTTTGTCATACGTTCCCTCGCTTCGTCCTTTCGTGTTGCAAGGGTTTTTGTGAGAGCCCTGCAAATTTGCCGTGTGTCCCCTTTCTTCTCACTTGTAGGGTTTGGGGAGCGTCTAGACGACTGACATATAACTGGCTAGTGACTGCCCTAGGGGTTTGTCGTATGCCCCCCCCCCCCCGCTTCCTTGTTCCTGTGATGTAGTAGGGGCCTACAGGTTTGTCGTATGTCCCCTGCCTTCGTCCTTTCGTGTTGTAAGGCTGATAAAGTTTTTCTGAGGGCCCTTGGAGATTTGTCGTATGTCCCCACGCTTCGTGTTCCTGAGATTTGGTAGGGGCCAGAGACTTGTCGAATGTCCCCTCCTTTCGTCCCTTCGTGTTGAAATTGCTTTGTTGGGGGAAGGTTTGTCGTATGTCACCTTTCTTTCTTCTTAGAGGGTTTGGGGATCTTCTAGAAAACTGTCATATATCATTTGCTTCCGTGCTCGTATTATGAGGGGCTGGTGTTTGTCATAGAGGTTTGTCGTATGTCCCGCCGCTTTCTGTTCCTGCGATGTGGTAGGGGCCTAAAGAGCTTTGTCGTGTGCCCCCTCCCTTCGTCCCTTTGAGTTGCAAGGGTTTTGTTGGACCTGGAAGATTTATCGTATGTCTCCTTTCTTCGTGCTTGTAGGGCGTGGGGAGCGTCTAGATGATTATCATATATGATTTGCTTCCGTGCTCGTATTATGAGGGGCTAGTGACTGCCCTAGAGGTTTGTTTTATGTCTCCCTGCTTCGTGTTCATGTGATTTGCTAGGGTCCTGGAGATTTGTCGTATGTCATTTTACCATATACGAAATTAGATACAATCCCTTCGTCCCTTCGTGTTGTAAGGGTTTCGTGAGGGTCCTAGAGGTTTGTCGTATGTGCCCTTCCTTCGTCCCTTCTTGTTGTAAGGGTTTTGTGAGGGCCCTGCAACTTTGCCGTATGTCCCCTTTCTTCGTGCTTGTAGGATTTGGGCAGCGTCTAGATGATTGTCATTATCATTTGCTTCCGTGCTCGTACTATGAGGCGCTAGTAACTGCCCTAGACCTTCAGGGCCCTCACAAAACCCTTACAACACGAAGGGACGAAGGGAGACGACGTACGACAAACCTCTATCATCTAGATGCTCCCCAAACCCTACAAGCAAGAAGAAAGGGGACATACGACAAACCTCCAGGGCCCTCACAGAACCCTTACAATAGGAAGGAATGAAGGGAGGCGACACACTACAAACCTTTAGGCCCCTACCAAATCACAGGATCACGAAGCGGGGGCGTCATCTGACAAACCTCCAGGCCAATCACTAGCCCCTCATAATACGAGCACGGAAGCACATGATATGTGATTATCATCTACACACTCCCCAGACCCTACAAGCACGAACAAAGGGGACATACGACAACCCTCCAGGACCCTCCCAAAACCCTTACAACACGAAGGGACGAAGGGAGGGGACACACGACAAACCTTTAGCCCCCTACCAAATCACAGGAACACGAAGCGGGGGGACAGACGACAAACCTCTAGGGCAGGCACTAGCCCTCATAATACGAGCACGGAAACACATCATATATGATAATCATTTTGATGCTCCCCCAAAACCTATAAGAACGAGAAAGGGGAAGCACACAAACCTCCAAAGCCCTTACAAAACCCTTACAACACGAAGGGACGAAGGGAGGGGACATACGACAAACCTCTGGACCCTACCAAGTCACAGGCAACACGAAGCGAGGGTGCTTGCCTAAGTCTGGCTGTTGGCCGGCTGGATCTACATTTACTGCTACTACTACTACTACTACTACTACTACTACTACTACTACTACTACTACTACTACTACTACTACTACTCCTACTCCTACTACTACTACTACTACTACTACTACTACTACTACTACTACTACTACTACTACTACTACTACTACTACTCCTACTCCTACTACTCCTACTACTACTACTGCTACCACTACTACTTTCAAGAAGTTTTGTAAATAGTAAACAAAGGGGCGTGCCAAATAGACCCTAAAGGTCCATGCCACATATATATATAGATATACATATATATATATACATATACATACATGTGCACACACAACAACAGGGCTGCTCCCTACCTCCTCTCTACGCTCGCGTCGACTCCTCAGCACAGCTGGTCAGCTCCCAAGGCAGTCTATGCTCACGGCTTGGGAGGTTCCCCCTCTATACTAACAGTTCCTGACAGTCCTGAATAGGGATTATCGCACCCCCTATTGTAATCCCTAAACCCTAAACCCTAAACCCTATTGAGACTGTTAGTATAAGGGGAAACATCCCAACTCACGGCACTGGAAGCTTGGGTTGCTGGCAAAGTGGACTCTTGAAATGGTCCCAGTGCCCATGCCTACACCGCAGCTCAGGACTTGGCATGGGCAACAAAGATGTGTGTGAGCACACAGCAGCACGAACTGGGGAGGGAATGGCAACTCCAGATTAACCCCTCCACCCCCCCTGAGCCCCGCCTCCCACACCCCACAAAGACAAAACGAACAACAAGGTCATCATCACCAGAAGCAAGTCCTTAATAGGGGTTTAGGGTTTAGGGTTTAGGGTTTATGAGCAACAGTCCAGACCTCACAGGGAATTATGCTTCTGCCATGCAACTTTAGCTCGGGGATCCGGATCATTTGAGTTCCTGCGGCTCCGTTTAAGGTTTAGGGTTTAGGGTTTAGGGTTTCCTGGCCCTTCATTTGCCCCAGATTACCAGATTACAGTAAGGGGAATTTCTGTTGTCGCCTAGCGGAAGAAATGCGGAAGCTGCGCGGAAAGAAAAATGGAGGAGTTTGCATCTCAAGTAGAAACCTAAGGGCTTCTCTATTAAGGGATGCAGCTGGAAGGCCTGAAGAAAGTAGAGCTCGGATGGAAGCGCTTCGTCATCCGACCTCACAAAAAACCCCGTGATGCCCGCGTGATGCTCAGGAAGCACGGAAACACGGGGATTGTTGAAAGCTGAGATGGCTGAGGGCCCCTGGCTCGGAGTATGGCCCACAAAACACGGCCTCGTCGTCGGTCAGCTCCTCAGAATGTGCGAGATTTGGACACTGGTTTAGGGTTTAGGGTGTAGGGTCATTCAAGTGTCCTCTAGCACCTGAAGCACTGACAGTCTGCGCGGCAGGCCAAGTTCCTGAGAGCTTGGTTTCAAAGCAGCATGCATGCGGATGGCCGTGCAAGGGCAGTCCCATGCTTTGCTGCAAGGGACGGCGCAAGCATGGGAGCTTGCAATGCCTCAGCCCGGGCCAAGACCGATGTGTGAGCAGAAATGGGTCCCAAAAATCGGGGTACCCCATTATACCCCAAATACAACTCTGAAACCCCTTAAAGGGACCCCCAAAACAGGGTACCCCGATTTTTGGAAAGCCCCGAAATGTTCCCTTGACACTTGCAGACTGGCAGACCCCAGCCTTCACCAGGCGCCCGTGCGGGCACAGTCGGTGTTGGAGCTGGGAGGTGCCTTGGTGTTGCAGTGTGATACCCTAAACCCTAAACCCTAAACCCTCAACCCCAAACCCTAAACCCTAAACCCTACCTCATGAGGCTGTGCCGCGGTCTTACGTCGTCTCCAGTCCAAGGGATGAGCTCTCGAGACTCCGATTCGCCATCTTGCAAGCCTGGAAGTATATTGGTCTGCCCATGCTGCTCATGTGTGCAAAGTTGGGAAACTCGGTCGGCCTCTAAACCCGTTTCACAAATATCTATATCTTATGTCCCTCATACATCCAACTTTTACACCCAAACAAGGAAAATTTTAATGTGCAATATACCCAAAGCCTAGGAAAGCATTCAGCGCGCCCTGCCTTTCCCAGCTTCAAGGATTCCGGCCTTAGCAGCTTGATATGGATGTCACTCCCTCCTCAGTTTAAGGGGTGACCAACGTAAACACCAAAATGCAACCGAGGGAATTCAACGCAAGCCCAACGATGACAAAGGCGATAATACCTACTTTGGATAGCTGCCGTCCCTACTTCTGAGGGCGGCGCGAGGACAAAACAGCACCAGGGGACCACGTCAAACGCGCATACATGCTCATAAGCACCCCTTGGCGCTTAAGGGTTGAGAAAGGAGGGACCCCTAGAAGGGACCCCTACAACCCCTACATTTTTCTATATATGTATATATATATATATGTATACATATATATCTATATGTATATATATATATATATGTATATATATATATATGTATATGTATATATATATATATGTATATATGTATATATATATATATTCCTTATAGTCCCTGTATACCTAAGTAGCCGCCAAAGAGCCCCGAAATAGACCCTAGGGTCCCTTCAAGGGTCCCTCCTGTAGTCCCTTGATCAGTACTGCCGGAGGTTCATGGCAATTGTGGGGCTCCGACCGCCGCGCCAAGAGCGAAAGCAACTGAAGCCTACACGAGAAGAACATGGGAGGCACAAGAGACTCTGACAGCTGTGGTGCTGCTGTCATGACAGATCCTGAACTGCAGCATCCCACCTATCTGAATCCCAGTGAGAAAGAATACAGGAAACACAGGAACGATTTCTGCTACTGAGCCCTGAACACACAGCGTCATCACCCGGCCTGAATGGGATCGGCCATCGAATCCATTGCAAATTAGGGATTCCACTTGCAAGGAATCAGAACAGCAGCGGGAACAAGGCTGGGAATGAGGCAGGCTAGATGATGCAAACACTGGGTTGGATTTTGATCTTGTAGCCCGCCGTCCGAATAACCTGCACGTGCTAACAAGATTCTCAAAGTTGTGTCTGCTCAATCAGGTCCCCCACCAACAGCAAGTTGGGGAGAACTTCATCGTTTCAAGCCATCCCCCTAAACCCTAAACCCTAAACCCTAAACCCTAAACCCCAATTTCTTTCTCCGCCTGCAGAGGACGCCTCTTGACATCACTGCCATGGCCAGCTTCCATTCTTCCGGTGCCGCCAAAGGTCTTCGACACCAGGATGCCCTAACACTGCCCAGGCATGGGGGTCATTGTCGAAAGGACAAGACCATGGCGTCTAAAGAAGTAGACCTGCTTCGCGACATTTCTACTTTTGGCGGTCAGGTCCGCAGTGGCATGCTTGTCCTGTAGCGCAAGCAGCTGCACATTTGCTGGTGCCAGCCGCACTTAGAGAGGAGATCAGGCCCGCAGAATGCAAGAGCACCTAGTCCTTCTAGAGATCCCAGTGCACTCGCTGGAAGGCACTGGCAGCTGAGCAGCTGTCCTTCGTCTCGCCGGCGGTGCCCTCATTTCCCACGTTATCTGCTTGTCATGCTAGTGGCACCTGCTCGGTCAGGATCTCAGGTGTACTGCGCCTGCTGCAAATGAGATGTGGGTGTGGAAGCACCCAGCCTTCGCCTGGTACGTGTAGAGCATTCTGTCGCCGCAGTCCTGCGCAAGTCTAGACAGAACTGGCAGCAAGAGAGTCGGCCACCGATTGAAACACCCAACTGCCATTGCCAGGTGGACAATCGTTGTTGGAACTGTAGTAACATTTTGCAACCTCGCACTCGCCCCAGCTTCAGGTAACACACATCACGCAACGAGGTGCATGTCTGGGATTTCTTCCCTGCTGTAAACAAGAACCCAAATGGGTATTTCCCAAAATAGGGGTACCCCTCTTATATCCCAAATAGAATAGACACCCCGTAAAGGGACCCCCCAAAAGGGTACCCTATTTTCGGAAACCCCCAAATCGATAGCATACCACCGAGTCCATGCCAACATCGAGCAGTCACCACGAGGTGCCCATCTCAACAGGCAATCCCCATCCCGGATGGAATCGATTTCCCCTCCATCACAAGCTACTAACTCC
>CAJNDS010000068.1:0-23093 GCA_905221605.1 Symbiodinium natans
CCCCCCCCCCGGCCACCCCCAAACTTATAGGTCTTTCTTTTGGAGCTCTTTCCCCTCTAAGCCCTAAGCCCATGTAGTGTACCCGATCCTTACGAAGAACCTGTTTAGATATTTTGGATTTGCGAGGTTGTTTCGAAGGTCCCTTGAACGGGATTCATGAGAGAAGAGACCCGCAAAAGCGGAGTCGTCACTGAACAGGGAACGGACCTTATGGGTGTTTAGGGTTTCGTGTTTAGGGTTTAGGGTTGTACTGCTCCAAACCTTTAGAGGTGAACCCCCCCCCCCCCCCCCCCGAAAATCCAAAACCCTAAACACGAAACTTCAGAAGTTATCCCTAGAATCTAGATCCTACAAGCATTATATAAACCTCCAAGCCCCTTAAATCGATTCCCCAATATAGACCCGTAACCCCAAGTATCTACTTATTGTATGGTTCCACATATGACACAACCCCAAACAAATCAGACCCCAAACCCTCCATGCACCAAGCCAGCCCACGCACACACCCCAAACCCCAAACCCCAACCCCAAACCCTCGACCACAAGCCCACAAAGATCATAAATCCTTCAGAGCCCTAAACCCTTGGCCTAAAAAAAACCCTAACCTTTAAAGTCGAAACCCTAAACCCTAAACCCGAACCCCCAACCCTAAACCCTAAACCCTAAACCCTAAACCCTAAACCCTAAACCCTAAACTCTAAACCCTAAACCCTAAACCCCAAACCCTAAACCCTAAACCCCCTAAATCCCGGCTCTCCTGAAGGCCTGGGAGAGGCGCGGGCGCTCCTCCAACGCTTGGCGGCGCCCTTCCGCTTCGCCTCCGTTGGCCGCCGTCCCAAAGATAGGGTTTAGGGTTTCGGGTTTTGGGTTTAGGGTTTAGGGCTAGGGTTGAGGGTTCAGAGTTCAGGGTTTCGGGGTCTAGGGTTTAGGGTTTAGGGTTTCTGGTTTGGGGTTTAAAGTTTAGGGCTTCGGGAGTTTTAGGGGTTTGGTGGTCTAGGGCTTAGGGCTCAGGGTTCAGGGTTCACTTTTGAAAGGGGCTCAGGCGGCTCGGGGCCTTGGGGTCCGAGGGGGGTCTTGGGGGTTCAGGGTTTAGGGTTTAGGGTTTAGGGTTTAGGGTTTAGGGTTTAGGGTCTAGGGGTGCAGGCTTTAGGGTTTAGGGTTCAGGGTTTAGGGTTTAGGGCTTAGGGTTCAGGGTTTAGGGTGCAGGGTCTAGTCTCCAGGGTGTTTTGGTGTTGTGTGCTGTTCATGATTTAGGGTTTTGGGCTTGCCACACCCTGGGCCCTAAACCCTGAACCCTAAACCCCTTGGGTCTAGGGATTGTGGTTGCAGCCGTCGGGCTTGTACATGGTTTTGGTTCAGAGTTTGGAGAGGGTGGGGGCGAATTGGGATGAGGGTTGAGGGTCTGGGAGGTCGAGGGCTGCTTAGGGTTTAGGGTGCAGGGTTCAGGGTTTAGGGTTTCGGGTTTAGGGTTGTTATCTAGGTATGTTTCGGAGATAGTACATATACTCTCTTTTTTGGTTTGAGCGGATCATATTGAGTAAAGTTTGTCCGAGGCTTTCGGCGAAGAGCCAGGCCTGGCTGTACGCAGGTTCAGAAGAACCAGAAATACGGTTCCAGCAAGTAGTAGCCCTAAACCCTGAACCCTGTACCCGGAACTCCAACAAGTTGCAGCTCAACTCTAAACCCTAAAGCCTAAGCCCCTAGGCCCCGAAAGCCCCTGAAGGCCCCGCGCCCCCGTCCCTAAACCCTAAACCCTAAACCCTAAACCCTAAACCCTAAACCCTAAACCCTAAACCCTAAACCCTAAACCCTAAACCCTAAACCCTAAACCCTGACCCCGAAACCCTAAAACCTAAACCCTAAAACCCTAAAACCCCAAAACCCTAAAACCTAACCCTAAAACCCTAAACCCTAAAACCTAAAACCCTAAAACCCTAAAACCCTAAAACCCTAAAACCCTAAAACCCTAAAACCCTTGAAACCCTGAAACCCTGAAACCCTGAACCCTGAAACCCTGAAAAACCCTGAAACCCTGAACCCTGAAACCCTGAAACCCGAAACCCTGAAACCCTGAAACCCTGAAAACCCTGAAACCTGAAACCCTGAAACCCTGAAACCCTGAACCCTGAAACCCTGAACCCTGAACCCTAGGACCTAACCCTAAAACCCTAAACCCTGACCCGAAACCTAAAACCTAACCTAAAACCTAAAACCCTAACCCTAACCCTAAACCACCCTAAAACCCTAAAACCCTAAAACCCTAAAACCCTAAAACCCTAAAACCCTAAAACCCTAAAACCCTAAAACCCTAAAACCCTGAAACCCTGAAACCCTGAAACCCTGAAACCCTGAAACCCTGAAACCCTGAAACCCTGCACCCCTGAACCCTAAACCCTAAACCCTAAACCCTAAACCCTAAACCCTAAACCCAAGTATGCGAGAAGGTGAAGAGGAGCTCCGGCGTCCCCAAGCCGCGCTCTTCGCAGAGGCTTTGGGGTATTTTGGGGGGCTTTAGGGATTAGGGTTTAGGGTTTGGGGTTTGGGGGGTTTGGGGTATTTGTGGGCGTTCACAGGCTAGTTTCTAGGGTGTGAAAGGGGCTCTGGGGTAGAAAAAGCCTCTCTGATTAGTAGCTTGCTCTCATAACTTTGAGACAGGATTTTGGAAGTGGGAATCATTTTCGTAACTGCGACAAAGAACTGGGTGATGAATCCGAAATCCTGGTGCAAAAGAGGGGTTACGAGTGTAATGTAGGGGTCGGAATAGCTACTATTAGTATTCCCTTAGGGTCCGTTTGTAAGTACACTCTAGCGATCCCCAAAACCCTTTTCAAATTATTAAGGCCCCTATATTACCTTTTGACCCTAGACTTTGGACATGAAGACAGAAGACTCATGCATCTAGTTCCAGCTCCAGCTCCAGCGGCAAGACTCATGAAAAGACGAGCGTTATCCAGACCAGGCGTTCACAGGGTCTCAAGATCTTACTTGGAGATTCCGGCAGGTAAATACCGAATCTGTTTTGTAGTTCCAGCCTCAAAGTTGGAACAATGAGTCAGCGAGCCAGGCTGATACGGTCTTTAAGGGCTTATTGGTCTTGGAGTGCATGAGAATGATATTATATCAGGGGCTTAACGGCCTATCATGATATATTACGGGCGAACTAAAGATCTTAAATGCCGCCTGAGTATTTTCATAGGGGCCCTCGGGCAAACAGTATTGAGTTCGTGCTTTCAGCTTTCAGTACAACTCAATACTGTGGCTGGCCCGTGCTCTTGTACGAATCACAAGAGAGTGAGTGCAGCGAACACACAATATTATTACAATGAGTGAATATATGAACGAAGCATGAGATGTTGTGAGAGAGTGAAATGAACGGTGAAAGACCCCAACAATATGGTACTTCTAAGGGTCTTTGCGTTCACTTCTGTTAATGTGTTCACGGGCGTCATGACTCAATATTTTTCTAGCGCTTCCAAAAAGTATATTAAATATGATGTATGATTAAACGAGCGCGCAATGCATTACATATCTTAGATTTAGTTTTCTTAGTTAAGATCGGAATCTGTAGTAGTTCCTGGATCTTGGTTACTCTTTATTAGTAACACTGTATCTCTTCGCGGCACCGACAATGTACTAAGTTAACCGCCTAAGTGTACTAGACGTGTGAACAGAGAAAAAGCAATATTATAAAGAGCCCATACATGTCGTTCATGTATTCACTCACTGTACTCTACTAATACTATTACTACCGTATGCTCGCCAGAAGAAGTGTGTGAGCGAAAGCTTCGTTCAATCGTGCATCACTGTCGCGTGTCATTGATTCCATTCATTCCTTGCAAATGAACTTTACTCATTCTCTCGCCCTTTCAGCCAGTGCCTAGACACCAAACCATAAACCATAAACTCTAAACCCTAATCCCCAAACCCTAAACCCTCAACCCTGAACCTCTAAGGTAGACTCAGCCCGGCAAGGCAACTCGTCTGGTGGCCTCTGTGCTGGCGCTCAGCACCGAAGGCGGGACCAAGGACGTACCCCAAGTAAACTGCAATAGGTGCTTCCTAAACCCTACACCCTAAACCCTAAACCCTTAAACCCTAGGGTAGGGTTAGGTTGAGGGGTCTAGGCCCTAGGCTTTAGGGTTTTCGGGAGCCCATTCAGGAATATTCCTTATCTATTCTTCATATAGGGCTCTTTTTCTGAGAGTACAGGGATGAGAGGCCTAGGTTCGAGGTCCCGAGCCTCCGTATGCTTCCCTTGGAGGAATGGCGTTTACTTCGTGCTTCCCTTTAAAGGGATCCGCAGTATGGGCCCCTATCTAACGAGGGACCCATATGAAGTGCCCATACTTCGGATGCCCTATTCTGGACCCATATCTTTGTTACAGTTGGGTAACATTTTACATTTTTAAGGGTACTTAAACCCAATAAACACTTTAATTTTTAATATTATCCCAACAATGAGCAAGACATGAAGTGCCCATACTTCGGATGCCCTATTCTGTATAACCCCAAGAGTCCGCACAAGAGCACTCCTAGCCTTGGGAGAAGCGCCACTACAGGCTTAGGGTTTAGGGTTTAGGGTTTCGGGTTTAGGGTTTAGGGTTTAGGGTCTAGGGTTTAGGGTCTAGGGTTTAGGGTTTAGGGTTTAGGGTTCCTGTACCCTAAACCCTGCAAGAAACCTCTCAACCCTAAAAGCCCTGGAAGCCCTACAAGCCCTAGAAGCTTTTCTGAAAACACCCTAAGCATCTCAGCCCCGTAAGGCCTGAAGCTTCACAAACACCATCACAAGCCCCAGAAACCCCATGACCCCTCCTATACCCAAACCCTAAACCCTAAACCCTAAGCCCTAAGCCCTAAACCCTAAACCCCTATAAACCTCCAACAAAACTCTGAAAACTTTATGAAAGCCTATAAGCCCCAAGAAAGAAATTTGAAAAGCCCATAAACCCTATAAACCCCCCAAACCCCCAGACCCCATAAACCTCAACAGAGAACCCTGGAAAACCCCCAAATAGGCGATGCAGGCACCCTAAACCCGACAAGCCCTAAACACCCTCTAAACAGTTTAGGGTTTAAGGTTTAGGGTTTAGGGACCTCAGATCTAAGGTCGGAACCATGAGCCCTTAGTATGGGCCCTTGTGATGTAGAGTGTATATACTCGTAGGGGTTACATATCCAGGGACCAAATTCAAGGCCCATACTTGGGACCCTAACCCTAAACCCTAAACCCTAAGCTCTAAGCCCTAAACCCTAAACTCAAAACCCTAAATCCTAAACCCTAAGATGCAGGCACCGTGCCCGCCGCAGCGCAGCAGCAGGCGCAGGCGTCCCTGCGCCACGCGGCGGTGAACGAGTCATGAGCTCCTTCAGGGCACCGAAAACCTTGGACCTAAACCCTGTACACCCTAAACCCCATACAGCCTACACCCTAAGCCCTAAACCCTGAACCCTAAACCCTCAACCCTGAACCCTAAACCCTAAACACCCTAAACCCTAAACCCTGAACCCTAAACCCTAAACACCCTAAACCCTAAACCCTAGCCCGAAACCCCGACTTCGGAGTTGCTCAGCCGATTTTTTTGCAAGAGTCGGATAAACTCTGGTGAAAAAAGTCCTGTCAGATGCTCTCAACATCCTTGACGATGAGAAGTTGGCTCAACCGCAAACAATCCTCAAACAATCTTAAGCCCTAAGCCCTAAGCCCTAAGCCCTAAACCCTAAACCCTAAAATTGCAGAAGAACATGGTGGGTAAAGAGTTGCTTCGACATCCAGACCTCCTTGTAGGAGCTGGTTGCAGGGTTTAGGGTTGAGGGTTTGGGGTTTAGGGTTTAGGGTTTAGGGTTTAGGGCTGGGGTTTAGGGTTGAGGGTTTAGGGTTGAGGGTTTGGGGTTTAGGGCTTAGGGCTTAGGGTTTAGGGTTGAGGGTTGAGGGTTTGGGGTTTAGGGAAGTTCAGGGAAGTTGCGGAAGAGACCCCCCCCCCCAAAAAAAAAAAAAAAAAAAAACAAGAAACAAATCAAAGACCAAAAACGACAACCCCCTAAACTTGGACCCTAAACCCTGAAACCTAGACCCTAAACCCTAGACCCCAAACCCTGAAACTTAGACCCGAAACCCTAGCCCAAACCCTGAAACCCTAACCCAAACCCTGAAACTCAGACGCTAAACCCTAGACCCGAAACGCTCAAACTCAGACCCTAAACCCTAACCCTAAACCCTGAAACTCAGACCCGAAACCCTGACACCCCTAAACCCTAAACCCTAAAGCATCCGAAAAGGTCTCCCGCCCGGCGAGGGCGGTGGCTGGGCCCTACCCTTGGCTGGCGCCGGGCCCTTTACTGAGGCACTTGGGCAGGTTGGGGGGGTTTTGGGGTTGAGGGGTTTTAGGGGGTTTAGGGTTTGCTGCCGAGGGTTGAGCATCGGAGGGTTTCGGGTAAGTGCGCTTACAGGAAGTCACGGCCAAGGAGCAAACCGAATAGCAGTTGCTTGTAGACCTCCCCTAAACCCTAAACCCTAAACCCTAAACCCTAAGCCCTAAGCCCTAAGCCCTAAACCCGAAACCCGAAACCCGAAACCCTAATCCCTAAACCCTAAACCCTAAACCCTAAACCCTAAACCCGAAACCCTAAACCCTAAACCCTATCCCCTATCAACCCTAAACCCTAAACCCTAAACCCTATAAACCCTATAAACCCTATAAACCCTATAAACCCTATAAACCCTATAAACCCTATAAACCCTAATGCTGGCTAGGCTTTTAGGGTTATAGGGTTTGTAGGCTTTACACGGCCTTACAGAGTTCCTCACCCTGCTAACCCCTGAGCCAGGCGTGGCACAAGAGCTCCGCCGACCTGCTGCAGGCGCCTGGGGGGTTTAGGGTTTAGGGTTTAGGGTTTAGGGTTTAGGGTTTAGGGTGGTTCTCTACATTTGGGCCCCTCTTGGTGGCCCCGAATTTTAGGTTCAGGGAACCTGCAAAGGGCTTCAGGCCCCTACGCTTTTCAACAGAGTCTGTTTCCTAGTGGTAGCTTAAGGCGGCATGCGGGCGGCACGTTGTTAGGGGGCGGGGGGTATCCCTAAACCCGAAACCCTAAACCCCAAACCCTAAACTCTAAACCCTTAACCCTAAGCCATAAGCCCGAATCTTGCGGTTCCCAAAAAGCATGGGGTATTGGGCAACAAAAAACTGAAGCCCCAAAGCCCCCCAAACCCCAACCCCTCTACATGGATTCCAAGTG
Organism: Symbiodinium natans; assembly: GCA_905221605.1. Taxonomy (NCBI): domain Eukaryota; class Dinophyceae; order Suessiales; family Symbiodiniaceae; genus Symbiodinium; species Symbiodinium natans. The sequence goes on from CAJNDS010000068.1 coordinate 7,234, forward strand.
AACTTGGGGGTTGGGCTTGTGGAGCCTTGAGGCACCCGCTGCTCGGGGTGTATGGGGCTAGGGTTTAGGCTAAACCCTAAACCCTAAACCCTAAACCCTAAACCCTAAACCCTAAACCCTAGGTTTCTTGGAGGGCTCTGGAAGAAATCAAGGCCCCAAAGCTCCCACGGAGGCCGCTACTACTATGTGTAAGCTATGGCTAAGGGCTTCGGGTTTGGGGTGGAGGGCTTTGGGGTATACGGTTTTAGGGTTTTAGGGTTCTAGGGTTTTTGGGTTTTAGAGTTTTAGGGTTTGGTGCTGCGTGCAGTGTTTGCAAACGTCGAACCCTTCATAAACTCGACAAAGTCGAACGTGTTTTTCCTCGCTTTTAGAGGCTTCTGTCTTATAACGGGTTAGCAGTACTGAGAGTTACGTAGATGGGTAGTTGTCTACATGAGGGTCCCTTTTTGGGTACCCATTATAAGGCGGCACCCGTGAAAAAGGACCCCCAAAAAAGGTACACTAATTTAGAGAACTGCCCAGATAGAGTCAGTTCTCCACATCTTGGTCGGAGCATGACAGAGAAGGGGCCCAGCAGCAGGCCCAGATGTTGGAGAACTCACCATGTCGTTTAGGGTTTAGGGTTTAAAGGTTTAGGGTTTAGGGTTTATAGGGTTTAGGGTTTAACTTTTTAGGGTTTAGGGGGGTTTGGGGCTTCCAGGGTTTCGGGTTTCATTGCCAAGCCCATTTGTGCAGATCCTGGCGGAACCATCTATTCGCACCTTGGCGTGAGCCTGGTGCAGGAACCTGCATTTCGCCGTGGTTGAGACGTTAGGACAAGTTTTTCATTTCTAAGTTTCAGTTCTTCAACAAAGCCATCGCCGCAATCAAGAAAATGAATGAATCATTTCGCTACCATCAATTTCAGGTGCCGTTTGCTTTGGTTGTGAAAGATAGATCACGGGTAATTTCATTTGCTTGTGTGTTTAATGGAGTATGCACATCTCCTGCAGTTGGACTCAAGTTGCCACATCATGCTGCTTGACAATATATACCTTTGCCCATCTTTATAGGACATGGTACTAACTTGCAATTGGCTGAATGTCCTTGGGGTTTTGTCAAAGCAAAAATATTCACCTAGTCCTGGAAGCATCTTGAATCAATCGCCATTGATCATGGGTAATATGCTATCGGCAAATAAACCAGCGCAGTTGATGATGAATCTTAATTTGATATTTTGTTTGAGTGTTGTATTTTCGTTTTCTAGTTGATGTATGAACACTCTGCTTTTGAGGTAGGATTAATTGCATGTGTGTAGAATTGTACGTTTAGGCAGCTTGACACCCAATGAACTGATGTACTCATGATGAAAGAATCCTTATTACCCACATGAAACGACTGAAACGACACATCAGTACCATTGCTGTTCCAGCTAGCCCAGGACCTGAACCCTAAATCCTAAACCCTAAACCCTAAACTTCAAGCCCGTGCCGGGTTGCAAGCTCCCAAATTCCCATGCGACGCGAAGTCGCCCGAGAACTCCGCGAACCTTGGGCGCGCTGCAAGCCCGTCTAAGCTCCTAACCCTAAACCCTAAACCCTAACCCTAAACCCTATGCGGAGCTGCAATTGGTATTGTAGAAAGGAGTTAGTGTTGGAAGTTGGAAGGGTTAATGAACCCGGTAATCGTATTTGGCTCAAGATGGGCTTGAACAGAAAGCCACAAGTTCAAAAAAGTAGTGCCTGGGTTCTTAGGGTTTGGTAAGGGTGTGGATTCCTTCCCCCTTTCCTTCCCCCCTGGGTTGCTCTTATCCGTGTTCTTGGTTGTTTCTTGGTTCGATCTGGGAAATATAAGTTCAGGGCGATTAGGGGAGTTGATTTCCTTCCTTGGTTGTCCCCCCGTAGGTTATGAGCCCAAATTAGGTTCCCTGCGGTTAAGTGTTCTTTCAAGGTTTTGGGATCAAGAAGCAATGCCTTCTCCGAAGCGATGGCTCCAACTTGCCTCGGATGGTGGACAAGATGGTGGAGCTGGAAATGGTGCAGCTGAGTCTCTGGGTGAAAGATCGGTGTTGGAAGAGGTGATTCCCGACGCTGAAGTACATCTGGAAGAGGCCTTGGTTGCAGAAAGCCCCAATGCGGGTATGAATCCCAATAGGGATATGGTTAGCAATGCTGAAGCTGAAGGACGTGCTGTTTCTGTACCGCCAAAGCCTGGTGAAAAAAGGAACTGGGATGCGACTGGTGGCATAGATCGTGAAATGGAGGTGACTGTTTTACGAGTGTTACACAAACACGGGTACCAGCCGTCGTCTTCGACTTCGGGTCGAATGGTAGACCAAGAGTCTCAGACCGATCTGATTGGAGAAGTGCTACAAGCGACCAGGAGGCCGTTGAGCAAGATCAAAAAGGGTCCATCTTCGAGTTCCCAAGGTGGTGGAAGCGGTCACAAACAGAAGGGTGCGGACGGCTTTGAAGCTGCACCTGCTGCTGAATACGCCATGGGGGAGGAGGAGATCCTACAGATGGAGGCTGAACGGTTGCGACAGCTGTCAGAAGAAGAGGACGAGATGCGACAGGTTTCTGAAAGGGACGGTTTTCGGAAAGACGAGCATCTGATCCAAGCGTGTGATGGCACAATGTGGGAATTGCACCTCCATGAAGATGGGAGACAATATTATTACTGCCTGGATACGCACGAAACCAAGTGGACATTGCCGGTGGTAGGTGAAAAGGTGAAGAGTGACGAGGTGGTTGGGTCTCCTTTGGGCAATGAGCTGGAAATGGAGGCGGCACTGGATTCTTCATCCTCTACTCCGAAGACTGAGTCTACGAGGGCATTCCAGGGTAGTGTAAATAGTTTAGGTGAAAAAGATTTTTCCTCTACTATCAGGGATAGCGGTCCTAGGGCTGATGGTGACGCCCCGACCCCGGGTTCTCCTGATGAGGAAGGGATTCCTGGGAACCAAGCCAACATCGCTGGAGCTCAACACCTGGATCGGGAAGAAACAGAAGCGCTTTCTGAGGGTGGGGCAGCGATGGAATTGGTGGATCCAGAAGAGAAAATGCCCAATGAGGTGATCGGAACTGTGTCGGCTGCAGAAGAGCGAGTGGTGGATGTGGTACCTGTTGTTCAGGAAGGTGGTCCTGGAGATTCGGAGGATGGAGAGAAAAAGTTGTGTGTTACGACTGAGGAGGTCTCTTCGTTTGGTGCCAAGAATTCTGCCATTCAAGGGGAAAAAGAAGCTTCTGGAATAGCTGGAGACACGGATGATCTGAAAAATGAGGCCTGGAGCGCCAATGATGCGCGGGTTGATGCGCCAGATATTACCTGGAGTGCGAAGGAAGCACGGGTTGAGGTGCATGTGGTGGTACGTTCCACGGGCGACTGCAACAATGGGGCGCAGGTCTCCGCAGCAGCTGATGATGGAGGTTCACAGGTGGACGCACTGGTGCAACCTGAAGTTAGCAGCGAGGAACGAAATGACAAGGGCTACACCGGAGCCAATGAGGCAGCTGTGGTCAATGATGGTGGAAATTCTCCTTTGGAGGCCATGGAACCAAAGGAGCCTGCGGTGGAAGAAAGCGTGCCTGCCGTGGATGATCGACTCAATTGCCCTGCAGTGGAAGAAGATTTGCCTGCTGCAGAAGGTGAGACAAAGGACTCCAATGATGGGTCCACTCCCATGAAGGGAGAAGCGTTGCCGTCTGGAAGTTCACCGGAAGTCGACACCGAGCGAACTACAGCAGATGAGGCAAAGCCGTTGGCGGAGAAAAAGGGAGGTCCTGAAATCCAGGAGCACAAAAAAGATGAGCTTGTGGGACTCGTGGAGCAGGACGAGCAGTGTGACCCAAAGGTGAAGACAAAGGATGCGCCAGGAGCCGATGATACAGAGATGGTTTCTGAAGAGCGTGTAAAGAAAGTGCCCCGAGCGGGAGCCTTGGAGTCACCTGGGCCACATTGCTATCAAGAGGGAGATGAGATCATGGGTCTGGTGCGCTGCATCAATGGGTATGGAGCCTTTTTGGACCATGGGGATATGAATGTATTGATTCCTGCAGAAGGGAACAATGCATATCAGTTCAAGTTTGGTGATACTGTCAATGGAACAGTGAAACGAGTGGAAGATGATGGTACCATAATCTTGGACACCTTTCTGGTTTTGGAAGAGGACGTGGAGGACTCTTCTTCGACGCTGCGGAAGTGGAAACCCAGCGGCTGGAGTACGTGGTGGACGGATTCATGGTATGCTGGTCAATGGTACCAAGATTCCAACGGTCAATGGGACTGGAAACAGGAGGAAGAGCAATCCGATGAAGAGCTTGTGGTACAGGAGTTGTCTTCTGAAGAACGAAAAGAAAGGCAACTTTATGGAGAAAAGATCTACAAAGCTCTTCTGGAGAATGGAAATGAAGAGGAAGCCTATGTTGGCAAAATTACTGGGATGCTGTTAGGTCGGCCGATGGAAGATTTACAGGAGTGTGTTGCGGATCAGGCATTCCTCAATGCGGAAGCTCGGCGCGCGTATGGCATCTTGCAAAATGATGGTTGGAAGCCTGATGGTACAGAAAGCACAGGCTTGGGGAAGTTAACCACTTTTTCCCGAAAACAGTACCACAACGCGCTTTTCGAACTGGCATGCAGAAAAAGGAGATTTTCTCGACCAGTTGTGGGTGAAGCGGTGGCAACGGTGCTGAATCAAGGGGAAGATGAGTTTTGGAACGCGCTTTGGTTGGACACCAAGCTATTTTTGCAGGAGCTTGATGGTGCAGTGCAATCCATGAGCAAAAGGGAGAACAAGCCAATGGAAGCCTACATGGATCCTGACCAGTACAAAAAGGCTTACATGACACCAAAGACGGTGTTGTCACCTGGTTACAGCAAGCTGTGCAGGTTCTTCAATAAGGGAAGGTGTCGCAATGGCGATGGGTGTCCCTATGAGCATCGTCGGTACGGTGAAGGTTGGCCAGAAGGGGGGTCAACTGATCCAAAGAATAGCCAAGAAGCTGATGATGAGGACGGGAACATCGGTGACCCTCCCACAGAGGAAGGTACAGTGGATGAGGCACAGCAGGAGCGGGAGGATTTAGCCTTCCGGGCCAAGTACAATTTTGGCAAAGGTGCATCAAAGGGTGAGCCTACGTCAGGTGAGCCAAAAGGTCGGCTGTGTCTGTATTACAATCAAGGTGGTTGTAAATATGGGACTGCATGCAGGTACCTTCACAACGATGATGTAGCATTGGAAGGGACTTGGGAGCCCGGCAAAGCTTGGGACAATGCTTCCAGGAAGTCACTAAGGGACGCAGGGTTCCACCATTGCTGTTTCGATTATTACCTCAGAGGACGTTGCCGGAAAGGGTTAAATTTCTGCAAGTACTCCCATGACGAGATGTCAGAGGAGCGGCTGTCGCTCCTGAAACACTTGGTACAGGTGGCCAATCAGGTCCGGTTTGAAAAAGAGAGAGGATGGGAGCTTACGGATAGAAGCACTTTTCAGCCACCTGCGAGTGGGGGAGCTGAATCTTCCTCATCCTCGGCACCAAAAGCGCTGCAAATGACCAATGTGTCACAAAAAGATGGTGAAAAAGGTATTCTGGATGAAGTAGAAGCTGATGAGCAAAAGAATTCGGTGGCTGCATCCACTAGTACTCAGCTTCACAATCCGGAGGAGCCGATTGAAAATTGGATGGCTCGCAACGCACACCTGTGGGTGTATACCCCTCATGTAAGTGAGGTGATGATTACGCTTGGTGTGACCAATGTGTCGGACTTGCAAGAGTTCATCTTTGTGGAAGATTTGGTTGACAAAGGGATCAACAAAGTGACCGCATGCAAAATTCTGCAATTGGTGGGTGAGGTCCGATATCGACCGGGAGGACCGGAAAAGGCAGTTCCGTCTGATGCATCTGTACGGGTACAACAATCTTCTGGGAACAAAGGGACTGGAAGAGCGGCGGTGCGAACCCTCACTCAGGTGCGTGAAGCTGAAGACTCCGGTGCAAAAACTATGCCGAGAGGTTCCTATCGGGAGCTTTTTGATAAGGTCAGGTACCGTGATGGTTGGACGCTTGCGCAGAGGTCTCCGTTGTGCGTACAGAAGCTGCGGTTGGTGGGAGTTGGAATGCCGCCGGTGAATCCACCAACGAAAAAGTATCGGTCAAGATCAAACCCTGTAAGAAGGGGAAGGCCCTTGCTGGACAAAAAACAGGTGCGACAGGTGCCACGATCTCGGTCACAACGACGAGTGCAACTGGCGGAAGTGGTGGAAAAACCGAAGCCACTGGAGCCGGTGAAACCTCGTGGTGGTTTGTCGTATCCATTCAGCAGAGCGTGGGCAGATGTGGTGGATGATGATGACCAGGCGGAGGCTTTGGTCTCGTATGCCGCTTCCTCAAGCGATTCAAGCGAGGAGGAGACCAATGCGGTACAACGCCTGAAGGAACTCTTTTTGCAAGAAAGGGATTCGTGGAGAACTGCGAGTCGTGGCAATGTTCCACAAAGTGGTTCTTCAGGCTCCAATGATGGGCCGAAAAAATCGGTTCACCTTGGCGAAGGGCGCGACAAAGCGTCGCGGGGGGAGACCCGCCAAGAAGTGACTTCTCAAGTTTTTTCGCTACCACAACCTTCTCGTCGAGCTGAACGGTCTCAAAAAAGAACAAGGGATGGTTCAGTTATGGTTGGTTCGCTGGCGGTGGGCTCCACGGATGAGGTTTTACCTGGGCAAGGTGCTGCTGGACAGGTGAATGTCTCTGAAAGCGCTCAAGTTCTTCCTGGGCATGAAGTGGCTGGACAGGAGACGGCGCCGGAAGGAGCAGTACAGATTTCTGGCGAGGAGACCGACCAAAAAGAAGGAGAAGGCGGGAGCAATGATCTCCGTGGTAATGATGCGAAGATGTTGGATGGTGGTCCGGTGAGGAGTGACCTTCAGCAATTGCTGGTGAAAGGCCTTCTGACTCGAATTTATTGGAAGGTTGCAGTTGGCAAGTTGCCAATGGGGCAAAGAGATTGCCAAAAAGGGTCCAATAAGATGGATCGAAATTTGGTTATTAGCATGTCATCCGAGGGTGCAAGCGAACAGGATGAGAACCTGGCACTGGAGGACGATGCTGATCAGTCAATGGGAGACGGTGCAATGGTTATGGTGTATGATCCAGGAACGCTGATCCAGTCGCCAACAACTGATTGGGTTATGCGTCGCGGTCTGACCGATCGTACCGTCTGGCCAGCAATGGCGCACCTGGCACAGAGGATATGTGCTGAAATGGTTCAAGTGGATGAAATGAATGCCCAGCTAGGGACTGGAACACTCCTTTTTCAAAGGAGAGATCAAGGACATTATACTGACCTGCATCATTCGTTCCATGACAACCCGTGCTTGCCGGCGGTGGGGAATTACCCTCTTTCGGTGATGGGTACCTTGTTGTCTCCTGGTCTGGAAGGGGAATTCAAGAATACGGACAAGTTTGGTACTGCTATGGAGGCAATTGCCTATGATTGGAGCCGCAGTCCAGGCATGGAAGTTCATATTGAACTTATGGCGAGGGTAGCCAAAATGGTTCACCCATTCCTGAATCTGGGAGCACAAGGGTCGGTGATGGTTTCAGAATTTCTCTGGCAGCGCGGGAGGGCTCGGTTGATGGAGTTTCTTCAAGCGGCGACTTGTGCGGACCAATTGGAGGCTCTCTGGAGAAGGATGGACGACGATGCGGATGAGGAGGTGGATCCTTCGACAGCGATGCTGGAAGTTCTTGGACTAGAGGATGCGGTGCTTGATCAAGGGAACAATGAATCCCTTATTCCCATTGAAGATGCTGGAGGTGAGACAAGCGGTGACACTGGAGGGAAGGGCAAAGCGCCAGAAGTTTCTCCGGAAGAGGAGAAATCCAGTGGGTCATCCAGACTGGCGGACACAAGGATTTTCTTGTGGTCAGTGTACTCCCGCGTGGCTTCGAATTTCTCTATGCAGGACCGCACTACTGGTAAGATCTTTGACAGCACCAAAGGATATCCTGGTGAAGGACCAAACAATGATGACAATCCTTCCTCTAAGGGGAACTTTCCCTGGATTTCAGAAGACTACCTTGACGAAGTGGTGTCAAAAAAGATGGAAAGGTCTTCAGAGATGGATGGGTTTGTTCCGGGAAGTGAGGGATCATTGGAAAAGGTAGAGGTGGAGAATGTCACTGCCTCTAAAATTCTTATGGCTCTTTGGAAGAAGGGACATAGAGTTGGGTTTAGAAGGTTGCGTCGTTTGAATGCATCTGGATGCAAGGTTGGAGCAATGAAACGTCCAATCAAAAGGGTGCAGAAGATTGGCGCTAGGAAGGCCTTCATGAAGATGTTCAATGTTTTTGGATCGTCTCAGCATGGCTCAGGAGTTGGCGGAAAACCGATCATGAAGGTGGTAGGACCAAGGCCAGGTTTTCCAGCTGTACTCCAAGCACCAAATACTGATAGCACGTCGGGTGAAGGGAGCAGTCCCCAGGTACATGGCAATGTTCATGTAGAGCACAGTCGCCCTATGGACCGGTATGAGGCAGAGCGCTTGGAGAAGAGGAAGAAGGGTTTCTGCTATTGGTTTGGCAAAGGGAAAGATCGCTGCAAATTTGGTGACGACTGCAAATTCATCCATTCCGAAGATGATGTGGTGCTACATTCATATTGGTGCAAATACTATGTGGCAGGGAGAGAATGTTTCGCTGGAAAGGATTGTGGGTTCTCGCATGATGCAACTGGTGTGAGGTGCGTCCAGTTTGCTCGGTCTGGGAAGTGTCGATTTGGTGACAGGTGTGTCTTCGAGCATGGTGTTCCGTTGGAAAAACAGAGGCCAAGGTCTCCAAGGACGCCCCTAAGGGATGGTCCAAGGAGAAAGTCTGGTGCAAATGGTGGAGAAAAGGAGATCCCTCCTGAACAGTTCGATGATGATGAGGAGGATTTTATGGTTTATGACGAAGAGACCAAGATGACGGAACTGTTGATGGAGGCGATTTCATTTCTCTCCGGTGGCAAGCCAGATTTGGCTCGAGCAGAGGCGGACCCATTGTTCAAACTCCTGAAGTTCACTGGAGATGCTGACCAAATGGATCAAGTATGGGTTTCGTGGACCGCTGAAATGTTGTCAGTGCTGGAACTTCTCGAAGTAGTGAAGTCGTATGATGTTTCGCTCGCGGAGGTGGAAGAATGGGTCAATGACCTGAGGATATGGTATGAGCGAGCCAATTTGGGAGAAGAAAAGGATCCAAAAAAGGGAAAAAGAGGTCCCTAGAAGGGGAGTCCAGCAAAGATATTCCTGCCGAAAAAGAAGTGGTTGAGACTTCGGAGACGGAGGTTGCCGTTGAGGAGGAGAAGAAAAAGGTAAAAAAGAAGAGGAAAGCTGCAGCTATCGAAGATCCTTACACTCTCATGGTTCCAAAGCCGAAGAAGATGCCGACGATCATTGAGAAGGGTGGATCAACATCCAATGTGGTGGCTTCTGCAGTGGAAAAATCCTCGAAGACGCGCACAAAGTCAAATGTCGGTGGAAAGACAAAGAAGAAGGAGAAAAGTCAGAGTCCCAAAAAAGAAGAGGTGGTAATGGTGCAAGATCCTGAGGAAAAGGATCGTCCATCCGATGCGGAGGCACCAGGGTCTGCCAATGCGAATGAAGAGCTGGGTCAATCTTGCCAGGCGATTGAGGATGCAAAGAGAGAAGGATTGGTATCCTCAATTCAAAGGGGCATACAGGATCCTATTCTTACGATTTCGGACCTGGAGTATATTCTGCTGCAACTTCACCTCAAGATTGCCAACAATCGGAAAAAGAAGTGATTGGATGGTATGGATGAAGGGATGGTTTTTCTCTTTCTGGAGACCGGTGCGCTGGAACAGCCAATGTGCTGACAAAGGTGGTGGTTACTATTAAGGGTATGGAAATCCCTGATAGTAGGAGTCAGTAGCTTTTCGCGTAGCGAAGACCACGGTTTGTGGTGAAGAAGGCCAAGGAGTCTTCAGTGATGAGAGGATCAAGGTGAAAAAAGATTCTCTATGGGTAGTAGGTTAGCCAATGTGCTATAATTCCGTCCTGGAAGACGTTAAACCACAATTTGCATTTCAAGCAGCTGGCTGCTGCCGTAATGGCAGTTTTTGGCCAAAAGATCTGCATCTCCAATGTGTCCTAGGAAATCCTAGGACAGGGGGAGTGCGGAGCTGCAATTGGTATTGTAGAAAGGAGTTAGTGTTGGAAGTTGGAAGGGTTAATGAACCCGGTAATCGTATTTGGCTCAAGATGGGCTTGAACAGAAAGCCACAAGTTCAAAAAATAGTGCCTGGGTTCTTAGGGTTTGGTAAGGGTGTGGATTCCTTCCCCCTTTCCTTCCCCCCTGGGTTGCTCTTATCCGTGTTCTTGGTTGTTTCTTGGTTCGATCTGGGAAATATAAGTTCAGGGCGATTAGGGGAGTTGATTTCCTTCCTTGGTTGTCCCCCCGTACCCTAAACCCTAAATCCTGTCGGAATTGCCAGGCCTCTACCTGGTCTAGACCGAGCAGCACCTTCGGTAATGTGGCGGCGCCAAAGGCGTTCCAGTGATGCACATAGCAGCGCGGAAGCGCCGAACTGAATGCCGCAGACATGGCTCTGTCAACTTCGTAAAGACCAAAGAAGCTTCTTGATCTCAATGGGAATCACCTAGCGCAGGCGGCCCAAACCATGTTTGCCTGCAGGGCCACGGCAGCTGTGGCCAGAAGCGCAAGCAGTGGTGGGCTGCGAACTCATGGCGCTTCGAGTGGAAAATTTCCGATCCACGCGGAATAACCCTCAGAGCGGTTGACCTTGGACGCCTCAGACACCCTGGTTCTAGAGCCCTCGAAATTGGAAAGCCTTCAGAACCCTAGAAACCTCAGAGCCCTCAGAACGCTTAAGCCCCAAACCCTAAACCCTAAACCCTAAACCCTAAACCCTAAACCCTAAGCCCTAAGCCCGAAGCCCTAAGCCCTAAGCCCTAAACCCCAAACCCTAAACCCTAAAACCCTAAACCCTAAACCCTAAACCCTAACCTTAAACCCTAAACCCTACACCCTAAATCCTAAACCCTAAACCCTAAACCCTGACGGCAAGAAGCCCTCAGACCTAAGGCAGCGCCTACGACTGTGCCCCCAAGCGCTACAGGGCCCAGTTCTTGGTACTTCTGTCGCGGTGCGCGCGCCGCGGCTGCGTTGGCGGTTTAGGGTTTAGGGGTTTCGGGTAAAGGGTTTAGGGTTTAGGGTCTAGGGGTTTAGGGGTTTCGGGGTTTAGGGGTTTAGGCCTTGAGGTTCAGGGCACGAAGCCCCGATGAGAGTGGGGACAAAGCGTTAGCCCTCGAAGCCGTGAAAGGAGCAGGGAGTGGGAAGCGCAAGACGGAGCAGCAGAAGACCAGCAGTTTAGGGTTTAGGTTTAGGGTCTAGGGTTTAGGGTTTAGGGTTTAGGGATTTTTCACAATACATCAATCGCACTGAATGTATGATTGAAAACATTCGTTGTATCGTAAAAGCCAGGAAGAAGATGCCACAAATAGATGAACAGTGAAAGAGAGATACGTGAGCAGGTTCAAAGTTGTCCACATGCCATGCTGACCCGCAAGTACTTCTGGAGCACCCTAAGGGGGTTTACTCTAAACCCTAAACCTTATGCAGGGATTAACACAGTATGGCGCCTTGCAACAAACAGGGGCGGTGAAGGCAATGGACTAGAGTTGTACGAGTTTAGGGTTTAGGGGAAGACAATCCTAAGCGTTAAGCCCAAATCCTAAAACCTTAAACCCTAATAAACCCTAACTTAGTAGCTGAGTGAGCACACTCTACACTTTTTGGGATACTATAATCTTTATAGAGCTGAAAGTGTACACTTTTTTGGGGGGCTTATGAACTCAGCAACTAAGCTAAGGTTTCCGGGGAAGAAAGTCGTGATTAAGAAGGTGCAAACCTCCCAGGGCTTTCACGCTGGGCCACTGCCATAGCATTGGGGTGCCTGTCCTGTCCATGGAAGCTGCGCTGCCCGGGTTTAGAGTCTAAACCCTGAAGCCCAAGAGCCCCCCCCCCCTTTTCAGCCCAAACCCTTAGCCTCCAGCCGCCCCAAAACAAGCCTTACAACCTGAACCCGAAACCCCCCCACCCCCTAAACCCTGAACCCTAAACCCTAAACCCTAAACCCTAAACACCCCCCCCCCCCACCGAACCCAGAAACCCTTGGAGTCCTTTAAAGGCTCCTGGAGAGCGAGCGGACCGGCGGCTGTGTGCGACAAGCCTGGGGGAAGGCCTACGTCGGCCCTAACTGCCTAAAGCAAGAACATGGGGTTTAGGGTTTGGGGTTTGGGGTTTGGGGTTTAGGGTTTAGGGTTTAGGGTTTGGGGTTTGGGGTTTAGGGTTTAGGGTGTTTAGGGTATAGTCCTGAACCTTACAAAAGAAGAGGGGTGGCAGGCAAGCAAAGGGGGCTGATTCTAAGATATGGGTAGTTCTCTAAATTCGGGTCCCTTGTAGTGCACCCTAAACAAGACCTTAGAATTAGAATCGAGACTCTCAAAAGAGACCATATAGTTCGAGAACTGACCAATACTAGGACCCAGAGTACGTAGGCCCTAATTCCCCTTTTTTAGGGTGTAGGTTGCCTTATATTCCCCTTTAACCCTAAACCCCAACCCCTAAACCCTAAACCCTAAACCCTAAAATTCCTAGCTTACTCCTGGGTCTAGGAGTTCTGCCGTTGCTTCCCCAGCTTGGTATCCAATTTTAGCCAAACCCTCATCCTGAAGAGACCGCATACTCCAAAGTAAAGACCCATCTAGGGTTTAAGGTTTAGGGTTTAGGGTTAAGGGTTTGTCTTTGTAGGGAGGGCTTGTAGGGCTTCTAGAGTTTAGGTTGGCAGTTGCAGGGGCTATAGGTTTTATCAGGTCTTTTGGGTAGGCTTTTTGGTACAAAGTTTTGAGCTGACCATGAATCGTCAAGCGTTCTCTACACGCTAGCGTTACTTAGTAGTAGAGTAGGTAACCTTTTACCTTTTTGGGGGTAGTATAATCCCCTCTAAATCCCAAAGGTTAACCTTGAATTCCGCCAGGTTACTGGACAACTAAGGTTAGAATTGACCCTAAACCCTAAACCCTAAACCCTAAACCCTAAACCCTAAACCCTAAACCCTAAACCCTAAACCCAAGAGTACAAGGTTAGAATTGACACAGAGTCAGAAAAAGAGCGGACACTTGTACACACTGCTCAGCCGTCATGCGGTGCGTATGGCAAAGAGAGCCTCTGTGTCCGAAACCCAAAGCCTGCGCCCTAAACCCGAAACCTTAAACCCTAAACCCTAAACCCTAAACCCCAAACCCTAAACCCTAAACCCTAAACCCTAAACCCTACCAAGCACTCGGCCCTCCGACCTCTGCGCCCGAACCCTTCACGTGAAGCAGATCTGGGAGTCCTTCCCGGAGATCCAGCTGTGGCAGGAGCTCAGGCACGGGTTTTGGGCTTAGGGCTGAGGGCTTAGGGCTTAGGGTTTAGGGTTTAGGGGCCCCAAAACCCTACACCCGAAACCCTAAGATTCTATACTCTGGGCTTTACGGCCCAGAGCTGCAAGGGTTTGGGGCATTTAGGGCGTCGAACGAATGCGAAGAGGGTTTCTAGGATGCCCAGTAGTGCCCTTATTCCCTTTTTTGGGGGTTTAGGTTCCCTTATAAACCCCTTTAAACAACAGGGGCACCCTTTTTAAGCCTAGGTTACTGGGCAGCCTAGGTTTACAGTGGCTTAGAGGGTTTAGGGTTTAGGGCTTCGAGTCGCTCTGGCTCCCAAAAGGCGTTAAGCCCTGAACCCTGAACCTTAAATCCCTAAACCCTAAACCTTAAAACCCTGAACCCTAAACCCTAATCCCTAATCCCTAAACCCTAAACCCTAATGTTTATCGAGACGCCAATTCTAGGCTTCAGAGGGCAGTTTTTTGTTCCAAGGTTTCGGGGTTAGGGTTGAGAAGAACGCCGCTCTTAACCATGCCCCTCTGTATTTAAACGGTTTCGGCATAGCCTTGGCCGGCTTAAAAGGTTTAGGAATCCGGAATGGTTTTGGTGGTTTGAGATTGGGAATGTTAGACTCTGGGCTTGGTGTTGTGGCTTGAGGTGTCGGGCTTAGGGTTTAGGGTTTAGGGTTTAGGGTTTAGGGTTTAGGGTTTAGGGTTTAGGGACGAGACCATCGCACCTGATGTGGAGCAGATTGTCCACGAGCTCTTGGAAAGCACGCACCCAGTGCACGTCCTGACGCACTTTCGCCGTGCGGTGACCCGTGCAGAGGCCAAATCCGAGGCCTCCGAGTACGACACGATGAAGTACGGTGAGTTCGACCACGCCTTTCAAAATAGGTTGAACCCTAGGCCGCCTGAGGTGTTCGGGTTGAGGGTTGAGGGGTTGAGGGTTGAGGGTTGAGGGTTGAGGGTTGAGTTGTAAGTTTGAGCGGGCGTTTCGGATTTTCGGGGGGGGGGGGAGGTAACTCGGGGTTAGGGGTTGAGGGATTAGGGTTTGGGGTTAGGGTTCGATTGTGGACATGTCTAGTCTTCTTCTCATGTTTCGGGGCAGTAAGGTTCGGGTCTTCCTGTGAGTGTCTGCCTCATGTTGCCCATGAAGCCCTAAGCCCTCATGGCCTTTTTGGGCCTTAGGGACCCTACACCCGAAAATCTGAACCCTGAACCCTAAACCCTAAACCCTAAACCCTGAACCCTCTACCTCCGTACCTGGTGACCTGGTTTGGAAGGGTGGGGGGGTGGCACGAAGCCAGGCAGATGCTCATGAAGAAGTGCCAAGTGCATGGCCGCCAGCCCAAGCGTTGCTCGCCTAAAGCATGGATGGCATCGATCCCTAAACCCCAAACCCACCATTAAGCCCAAACCCTAAACCCTAAACCCTAAACCCTAAACCCTAAACCCTAAACCCTAGGGAACCCTAAACCCTAAACCCTAAACCCTAAACCCCTCGGCGAGCGGGGTAAATTCGGGCTTAATCCGGGCTCAGCGTTTAGGTTTTACTACACCACCAACCACGTCTTCCAACTTGACAGGGGGTTTGGCGGGTAGATAACCCCAAACCCGTCCAAGGTTGTAGTGCCGACGGCATGGACTGGAGGGGGGGGAGCGCACTCGCCGCGAGAACCCCTAAGCCCAAAAGTTTAAACCTTAAATCCCGTTGTTGTTGGGCGTTAAGGTTTCATGCACCTCCAAGTGGGAGCTGTTGGGGTCTGTCTTGCCTCTTTTTTTGGAATCTTGGGCTCTGAGCCCTGTAAGTAAGGTTCAGGGTTTAGGGTTGAGGGTTAATGGTTTAGGGTTTACGGCCCCAATCAAGTCTTTTAGCCCTTAACCCTCGCATCCTACAACCCTGAGCCTTAAAAGCCCTAAATGCCCTGTTTTCCCTATAGCCTAAACCTCTGAACCTCACACCTTTAAACAACTTGACTAGGACCCAGAGTAGGCCCGTATTCCCCTTGTTTTAGGTTTAGGTTCCCTTTAAAAGCCCCATTAAACCAATAAGGGCACCAGTTGTATTCCTGGGTTACTGTTGAGCCCCTAAACCCTAAACCCTAAACCCTAAACCCTAAACCCTAAACCCTAAACCCTAAACCCTAAACCCTAAACAGCCGCATTCCCTCAGACCTCCACGGCCAAGGCGATGCAACCGGCGCGATCAAGGAGAAGGCCGCCGGGGTTTAGGGTTTAGGGTTTAGGGTTTAGGGTTTAGGGTTTAGGGTTTAGGGTTTAGGGTTTAGGGTTTAGGGTTTAGGCAGCACTTGGGGTTTAGGGTTTTCCTTCTGGAGGTTTCCTCTTGGGTTTAGGGGGTTTAGGGTTTAGGGGGTTTAGGGGGTTTAGGGGGTTTAGGGGGTTTAGGGGGTTTAGGGGGTTAGGGGGTT